>NDFZ01001246.1:0-13240 GCA_002192655.3 Mamestra configurata | reverse complement strand
GGTTTTGATAAAATTTCTATGAGACCAATCGGAACGTATATACTTTCACATGAAAAAATAATTAATCAAATCGGTTCATAAATGACAGAGTTATGAGGTAACAAACATAAAAAAAGTACAAGCGAATTGAGAACCTCCTCCTGTTTTAGAAGTCGGTTAAAAATGAAATCTAAATCACGTTCAACCCCTGTCAGGAACAGACATTAGCTACTCCTTCTCCATGGTGATACCATATTCAGATAAGACTAAGAAAATTTTCTTCTAAAAGCTCACCTATGCTGCGCTAAATGCATCTCAAACTGGCACCACTGACTCAATAGGAACCGCTGCGACAGGATCAGCATTATAGACCTGGAGCGATCCATGCAGGACACAATGTTCTCTAGGATTGAAAGGCCCACCTGGAATGGATAGAGAAGTCTCATTAATACGAGCTGTTGATTGACGAAGTGCCATTCGCTTAGAGGATATGATTGGTCAGTGGAACGGCTATTCGACGTGTAACAGAATAAATGCAATACCACTTAAGGGGTCATTGTATTCATCATTATGAACAACTCAATATGATATGGTATATAATCAAGATGGAATGATAGCTCACTTCGTGATCACGTGACATCTTGATTATATGGATTGCCAGCTCACCTCGTGATCACTTCACCCAAGCCTTCACTTCGATATGTTTACAGAATCGACCCGCAGTACCTTTCAATCCCATCGACGATCCTGCTCCTGTACTTAACCCAAGTCATTTAGATTCGTCGAAACATTACTTCATCCTCCCTACTTACCTTTTATTGGTCACGTTATCTCAGAAGTCCGTGGTCTTCCAACGCCTCGTCTTCCACTACACTGTGACAGGATATTTTAAGTTATCTTCAAAAATAAAGCTACTCACAAGGAAGTCCCGCTCATGGAGACAGGCGCTGATGCTGCACTCCTGTTCCATATGAGGCAGCAGGTGGTCCAGCACCCAGCCTCGGTCCTCGTTGCAGTAGGAGACGAATACGTCATAGTTGAAGATCGTATTGTCTAGGAAAGAGATAGAATTGTTATATCTAATATGAGCTTATAAATTGTAACTGAACTGAGGAGATCAGATAGGCTGTGTGTATATGTAAAGTACTGGTATTCTGCTACATCTCGGTAGATTGGGAGCCAACTCCGACACATTTGAGAGAAAAGATAGACTAACAGGGGATGCGTTTCGAACTTATGTTGTTTAATTGTTTATACAATATATTTTCTGCTTAAAGCAATCATCTCCTTTTTTTATGGATGGGAATTCATCAAATGACTTCTTCCGCTCTGGGTGGAGCGAAAGGGCGTGTCAGACTCTTACTGACTAAAACCCACCCGTGTTCCTTCTAAAGCCCTTTGCATTCCAGGGCCGCGGTGACTCTTTCGAACAAATTCCGCAACCCTGGCAGGCTTCTTCTACGCTGACATCTCTTTGAGACACACGTGGAACACAACGCGCGATCGACCTGGGCCTGGTGGTGATCGGTAGCGAGCCACCCAACGCTCGCCGCCCGCAGGCCCGCGCAATCATCATCTGCCTAGCCTTTTCNGGGCCTGGTGGTGATCGGTAGCGAGCCACCCAACGCTCGCCGCCCGCAGGCCCGCGCAATCATCATCTGCCTAGCCTTTTCCCAATTATATTAGGATCGACTTCCAGTTAAACCAGATTCAACTGAATACCAGTCTTTTGCTTGGAGCGCAATACAATCCAATGCAATCCAGTACCTGAGTAAAATCTGGCAAAACAAATAAAAAAACATCAAGAATTTACGCTTACCATGAACAGCATCCTTCTTATTGATCAAACTCAACATCGCCGAATTCCTCATAGTTATAAAGAAGTATCTTATATGTCTTCTGAAAACGTAAACCATAGCCGCTGGTAACAGTACACAAGGTATCACCAACAACGCCAGAAGCTTTTTCTTCCCATCGTTTAGCTGTTGCTCATAGTTTACGTCCCGGGCAGCTCTGCCACAGCTATTCACATCAGCTATGTACACTGTTTTACTTTCGGGTATCATCAAGCATTCGTAATGATCAGCCTCATAGTCCACAAAACGAAATTTTCCAGAAGAACCAATGTCGTCGAAGCATTGGTCATCACAGTCGTTCAAATCAACTTTAGTCCTGTTTAGTATGAATCCGTTATAGAATCTGTACCCATTATGATAAAGCTGGCCTCCTGGTAAAGTTATCAGACTATCGTTGAAGATCATTTCGTTTTTAGCGGCCATTTTGTAGAAGTCTTTCGCGTGACAGTTACAGACTAAGAAATTTCCTGCTATGGCCAGATATTCTACGTTCATCAAGTCTTCAATCATTTCTTCAGCAATTATGTTTATATTGTTGTTGCTTATAGATAAGAATTGCAGTTCTGGCATTAAGGAGTATGTTGGTACGAACCATGAGTTAATCCTGTTTTTGTTCAAATCTAGGATTTTTAACTTTTTCAAGCTCTTGACAGTTATATCGCGTAAGCTGGTTATCTCATTGTTTGCAAGTTGTAATATCATGAGGTTCGAAAAATTCTCGAATACATCAAAAGTCTGTAGACCAACTTCTTGAGCATATAAAATTACCAAGCTCTTTTCTATGCCTCTCAAAGCTCTATTGAGATTCAGAATCCCATTATTCTTTGACACATCCAAAATCTCTATAGATGTTGAGCTGAAAATGTTTTCTGTAAGATTGTTTAACCCAGTCTCGCATAACGACAAACTTCTCAGACTCTTCCCAAGACTTTTGATCATACCGAGGTTTCTTTGGGTCATTTTTGTGTACGACATGTCCAAGGAAACCAAGCTTTCTAAATGTTGAAAGGCGAAGTAGCTATCTGTAGCCAGATTTTTAGGATTTCCGTTCTCATCAATTGCTTGGTTCCTGCTGAAATCTAAGTGTACTAAATTCTCTAGGCCGTAAAAAGCAGTGGCGTCTATAAAATGGATTTCGTTTTCGCCGATGTAAAGGGCGGATAGTTTTTTCATCCCTCGGAATAGGTTTGGGCCGAGCACCTGTATGGAACATGCTCTCAGATCCAGCTCTTTGAGGTTAGGGAAGGTGACTGTTGAGAATCCTGATGACCAGACGTTTACAGCAGCTGAAAATAACGAAGCAGGGATATGACATCATAAACAAGTCAGACATTACACGATGTAATTTAGCTAAGTACTTAATAAAGTCACTGATATTAAAGAAAAGGGAGTTAGTGATAGCGTGACGGCTGACAGGACAGAATGGAAGAACAAAACGTGTTGCGCCGACCCCAAGTAACATGGGATAAGGGCAGGAAGATGATGATAACTAAATAAAGTTACTATTTCATGCCCATACTAGAATAACTTTCCTAATCTTTATTTGTTCTGTAAACAGTACAAAACAAATTCATTGTCTGCCCGTCTGTTTCTTCGCTTACTTCTTCTACACCACGCAAAAATAACAAATATAATCTGTTTAAACATGGCTGAAATCACTTTTGAACGTACAAAAATTACATGAAGATAGTCCCCCGAATCGCCCCGCCCGTCACCACTTCCTAGTGCTTTAGCTGGGAAGATTAATATTTTGATATAGTTTTCACTAATAGAAAGAGCGATGAACGAGGAAGTGTCGATGTATATATTTTGCCCTCGTGTGAATCGGAACGGGTAGCTGGTTATTGGTAAACCCATACAAGTAGGTACAACTGTGGCGGCATCAATGCCGCCACATGCAAAACTAAGAAGCGAAATTTGCACGGCAACAAAAAGAAACGCAATGCCATCTATCCTGTCAGCGACGAACTACCAACGAAATCCTGCATCGCGCAAGCAAAGTTTTCCATGCGATTTGAACAAATACAACAGTCCGAATATCAACTATCGGGCATTTGCCCACCAGACGCAACAACTGCCTGGTTGGAGGATCCTCTCGTTTCAGTGGAGGTATGCGTGACTTTACTCTCTGTTCCGCATACCTGTATACACCTACACTTCTCAGGTCAACGAAATGGAAAAAAAAATGATTTTAAACCTACAGTTATGATTCTCAATATAAGTAAAGTAAGATGAAAGAATTTACCTTGCTTCTGAGGTGAATTACTCAGATTCATGACGGTTGTCCCTGTAGCGTTGAAAGTCAGAGTATAATGTTCTCCAGCATTGCTCATGCCCAGGAAAGAGTTACCATACAGTGTCATGTACTCCAGCGTTGAGGCTAGCGGTCGGAGCTGGTTGTCCCGTAGTTGAAATACCTGGAAATCGACAAAATAAATTATGTTGACTTGTGTGTGATAACTGATAAATGATATTGATTTTACAAGTAGGTTAAACATAACACTTTTACACGTCAATCTTTTTTTGGTTATATTGGGATTTATTCGAAAANTGATATTGATTTTACAAGTAGGTTAAACATAACACTTTTACACGTCAATCTTTTTTTGGTTATATT
This sequence comes from Mamestra configurata, assembly GCA_002192655.3. Classification (NCBI taxonomy): domain Eukaryota; kingdom Metazoa; phylum Arthropoda; class Insecta; order Lepidoptera; family Noctuidae; genus Mamestra; species Mamestra configurata. Next base: position 8,788 of record NDFZ01001246.1, on the reverse strand, counting down.
GGGATTTATTCGAAAAAGTCACCGCGGCCCTGGAACGCAAAGGGCATTAGGAGGAACACGGATGGGTTTTGGTCAGTAAGAGTCTGACACTCCCTTGCGCTCCACCCAGAGCGGAATAATTCATTCGATGATTTGCAATGCTTAAACAAAATGGGGCCATCTATTTATGTACGACGCGGTTTAGACGCGACAGCGTAACAAACAAACAAGGAAACTCACTTTCGCATTTATAATATAATTAGTTCTGTATGGTGTCGGACGTAAAAGAGTAGCACCATCCCATCTCTTCCCGTGGGTGTCGTAAGAGGCGACTAAGGGATTCACCAGAGAATGAGCAGCAGCATTCTCTGTGCATTGCAGCAGCTACACTGCGATCGCCAACCCGCCTGCCAATCGTGGCGATAATGGCAAAATCCCCCCCGCTCCCTTTTAGGGGGACGCCTATGTCCAGCAGTGGACGTCTTTCAGCTGGTATGATGATGAATAATATTCAGCATCGTCATCATAACCAGCCGAAAAGACTTCAACATTTTCCGCGAAAAGGGGAGTAAGCATACTCCAAAGTTTTACCAGCGCATCTAGACAAGGAATTTTCCTATCAAAACGGGGTGTGTATGTACCTTTCAAATCATTCAGCGAGTCATATAGACTGATATTCGATAGCAAACACTTGAGATAAAAAGATATAGAGTTTGGTTACTGACGAAACTCTGATAACAGTTTAGCTGATGATACTAATATAGATCTCCGATTGACATGATCTCTACTTATTCTATACATATAATAAAAATGTAACGGAGCGCTGTCTGTACATGGAAGATATATGAGAAAAATGATTATTGGGACCTTTATCAACGCAAATAGCACCCAAAACAATGATTGTTAGAACTTTTGTCTGTTTATCTGTTTGTCTGTGCGTTTGTGCACACTAATCTCAGAAACGGCTTATCCGATTTATGCGATTTTCATTAATACAGTGTGGTAAGTTTCACTTAACATTTAGTGTTTGTTTCATGTCAATCGGATCAAAGTTATGCCAATTTAAAGAATCACGTCGAACATTTGTTAAACTATCTATCTATTCTTTCTCTGTTCAGTAGCATTGACTGAAACTTTACTAAACTTCATAATCTTAAAATAAAAATGGCTGCCCCAAGAAACTATTCCACGCGGACGAAGTCGCGGGCAAGAGCTAGTAATAAATATGTACTCAGGAATCATTTTGGGCGGTGTAAATGATTCAGAACGCACTTGGAAATGGAAATGGAAATTGACCGTCATGGAAAATCTATGAGTTTTTTTGATTGATGAAAGTGAGATAGGAACGAGAATGCTCGTGTTAGGCTCAATTCACAATGCCTCGGAACGGAATGGAAACGATTTTTTGCAACGAGATTGTTAATAGGCAACATATTGAGTTTTATATCAATTATATCAATTAATAAAATAAAATAAAATCTCAAGAAAAGTACGCCATGTTACTATTATCACCAAAAAATCAGTAAAACTGGAGTACTTTAAAAACATGCAGAATTAGTCATTACATATTCTAATAAATAATTATATAAACGATTAATGGCATACTTTTAAGAAAAAAATTGTTTTAAATATGTATAATTGATTACACGGCTCCGTATAGTGTCGGACGTAAAATAATAACACCATTCCATCACTTCCCGTGGGTGTCGTAAGAGGCGACTAAGGGACTCACCAGAGAATGGGCAGCAGCATTCTCTGTACATTGCAACAACGACACTGCGATCGCCAACCTGCCTCCCAACCTCCCAAGCGTGGCGAGTATGGCAACCCCCCCCCCTTTGGGGGAGGCCTATATCCAGCAGTGGGCGTCTTTCGGCTGATATGATGATACACGACATAGTTCAAGAAATTATGCTGTCCATTCATGGCCCCAAAATGGACACCTTCCGCCTCTTTCGAATGGATTGACTGCTAAATCCATGTTCACTTCACCAAAGTTCCATGGAGAGACTTATACAGAATAGAAATACCGGTGTTGAAGCGAAACTGAGTATTCAAGCTTAGGTATTGGCTCTTACTTACCGGAGGAACTCTGTTAAGGTGGCACCTGGCCAAGCTAAGGAATTTGACGGTCTGGTGCGGCGACCTCTGCACGTTCATCTTCTGATGAAGAGTCTGCACCGGATTCAAGATCGTCGAGAGATCTATGGAGTTCGCCTTGTCAACTGGAACATAGGGGGCGTACATTAATAAAATTACCTCGAAATGGGGGGAGGGGTTCAGCGAAGTCTCACCAAATGAATGAAAATCTCACGTCAACAGTTTAGTTTACAGATAATTAAAAAAAAAAAACCGAACCCGGGCATAGACAACTCTCTCTTAAGTGATTCATCGACTCAATGAACTACTTAAGAGAGAGGGTGTCCCACTACATCTCACCAAAATTAATCTAGAAGGAGGGTAAAAACTTGGAAAAAAAACATCTCTTATGGCACGATGAAACATATACGTATTGGTAATTTAATGATGTATATAAAATAACACAATTTTTTTAATTAACTTGGGAACTATTCATCATCATATCTACCGAAAGACGTCCACTGCTGGACATAGACCTCCCCAAGTCTCACCACAACAACCGGTCCTATGCGTCTCGCATCCTTTGGCTACCTGCGACCCTATTATTTGAATATAATCTTATGCATATAAACACGAAAATAATTAAATTTAAATGATAGTCATTGTTCGCACATACTTTACCTCCAAATATCTCGGCAACATGACAGTTTAGGGCACCATGTTGCTAACATTTTTTGTTTCTTAAAGTGTCCTCTACTCATACATATACGTTAAACGTGCGCCCCGAGTTTGAAAAAAAAAACAAAATGGCGACGGGGCTATGCCAGCTTTCATAGATAAATGTTCGAACCCCTTTCAACTGAATTGGTTAATAGACTCGAAGCAAATTGTTTGTGACAGATGGCCAGTCAAACATAAAGACAAGAAATCCTTCAAAGGTTCCGTATTTTCATAAGAAAGTTTATGATATTATAACATTTATTCGGCTTAGACACAAAAGTAACAAGCACATAGTATGAGAGAAGAATAATATTGCAGAATTATAATAATTAATGTTGATTCTCACCTGGGCTGGATGGTATCAGCCTCCCTATTTCGTCGACCCATTTCTGCACATCCGTCATGTAGCCGGTCAAACATTTTGGGGCCTTTGGGGGAGGATGAGCTGATGAATACACGAGGGAGCAGCTTAAGCTGAAATAAAAAATAGTAAATATTTAAGACAATGTATGCAATTATGTATGCAATTTTTTTATTTGCAAAATAAAATACTTATTATCTCTAGTAAACAATTATGACAGAATTTTTAAAATACCTTCGTTAGTGATGTAGTTATTAAGCTTCAAAGTTGACAATTAGAAAGAGAAGTCCGATACAAACTGTGACGCCCATACAGCTGCCATAGAAAACAGCGTCTTCGCGAGCGGGACAGATATATTTGTTTAAAATAGTTACATCTCGTTTGTTTTTCGGTCAATTCCGATTCCTTTTTTCACTGTTAGTATTATTTTTTGAATACTTCTAGATAAACTGTACAGATAGTAAAAAAAAATCATGCATATTCCCTATTAGTGGAGCAATATGCAGCAACTTCAATAAAATGCGGCATTTCAGTTTATTATATTATCTAGAAGTATACAAAATACTTCTAGATAATATAATAAACTGTTTAGATAATAAAAACATGCATATTCCCTATTGAATGTTATTTGTACCCGATGGCCCTTTTTCTTAATTTGTTTTTAGTTAGGGACCACTCGCAGTTCAGCACACTAAGGCTGGTTACTGCTTAGCCGGACTATCCTGTGGTGGCCTCAAATGAATTTAAGGCCCCCAGCCAGGGCTTCAAAACTACAATGACACGTTGTATAACGAATTTAAAAAGAAAACTATCACCACTAAGTAGGCTTTACAAATTAACGAGAAATAGTCGAACAATCTATAAATGTTCTTGGAGAAGGCAAATTTCGTAGAAATTTCATTGAAAAATAGTTAGATAAAGTGGTTAGTTAGGTAGTAAATATAAATTCAAAGAATCAAACAAAAATAACCATTCGAAGCCGTCAATTGTGATGTGTAAATATGGAAACCTACACTGCGCTTGGCCCACGACGCACTTAGCCGGTTTTTTCCTAATTGTTTTTAACGCCAAAAAAGTTAAATTTCTCGTATGGATATGTGCAAGAAACGTAATTTTTAACTATACAACCTGTAACAGAATAAACGCAATACCTCTTAAGGGGTCATTGTACTCATCATTATGAACAACTTTTACTATGGGACCCAGCGGTAAATGGCAAAAAAAAATCAGCTGTTCCAAGTACAATTTGTTGTTCATAATGATGAGTACAATGACCCCTTAGGAGGTAATGCGTTTATTCTGTTACACGTTGTATTTAAAATAAATATATCATTTTTATTATTTGTTAATTATAATTGACAGATAGAAGACGTCCGGACGGACAGCGGAGGACTTTGGGTACGGAACCCTAAAAACATTCTAGTAAAGATTCTTCAACTTTGCTGTCCTCTCCAAACAAATGAAGTGCAATGAATGATACGATTGTTTTCTAAAGTAATCATTGTATCGGATAAACAAATGATTCAGTGTCTTATCGCGGTGCACTTAATTTTACCTAAAACCTAGTAACCTGCCGGTCGATTCTGATAACATGTCGAAGTGAAGGCTTGGGTGAAGTAATCACGAGGTGAGCTGTCAATCCGTGTAATCAAGATGGAATGAAAGTTCACTTCGTGATCACTTCACCGAAGCCTTCACTTCGACATGTTTACATGATCGATCAGCCAGTCGATTCTGTAAACATATTTACCACCGTTTCTATAACGGTGTACTTATACCCTTTTTTTTTTTTTTCAAATTCTAGTATTTAGCCGCACTGATATCTGCTAGGCGACTCGTGAAAGCGCTCAAAACATTTATAATGCATGGTTGTCTATTGTTTACCCGAAGATTATATACCATAGTCATCATATTCCCGAATTTCATTTGCCCGAATGTTTTGTTTGCCCTAAAAGACATATGACATAAGTACTGTTAATTGCCCGAAACTTAGATACCATAAGATACGAGTGCCATACGTATTGTTTTTCATATTTTTAAGTGCCATAATAATTATCAGACATAATATTTAAACGCCATAATGATTATTAGACATAACATTTAAATGCCATAATAATTATTAGACAAATATTTAAACGCCGTAATAATCATTACACATAATATTCCTANAAAAAATATTACAACCAAACATGTGAAGCCCCTGACTCCCGTGCTAGGCGAACCTGTGTTACAGGAATCAGTGTCCCCAGCCATATATCAATACACATTTTAATTTTTTTATGTAATAAAATACAAAGAATAACCAAAACTATTAGGTATTGAAACAGCAAATAAAACAATAAAGAGGAGCAAAGCGAACGTGTGAGTGTGTGATTGCGTGAGTGATGGTGTGTGGGTGTGTGTGTATGTGTGATGGTCAGCGGACGCATGTGTGTGTTTGAGTGAGTAGGTATCTGATGTTATGTTTATGGTACTGATAAAATTAACTTTTCAGTGTCGTCATAGCTTAAGGATTGAAGCCATGGTCTTAAAATTTGTTTAACCTTATGTAACGTAAGCTTATAAATTGAGATGGATTTATTAACCCGGTTGTAGATCTTTGAACTTAACGCACAAAAGTGTCTGGACGCGAGTGCCGTGCGACATTTGGTAACTTTACAGACTGGAAAACCAGTGCGTCTACTTATTACATCTGAGCTCATTGGTAACATAGTGTGTCTACGTAGGACAGTACGGAGGATATATAATTGTCGAACTGTAAGTACTTGAGCTTCCGAGTACAACTGTCCAGTGGGATAGATACGTTTTTTGAAAGTCATCACTTTAAGTACTGCCCGCTGTGCCCGTTCCGCTCTAAGCATAACAGTTTTAAAAGTCCCTCCCCATACTGGAATGCAGTAGGTAATTATAGACTCACATAATGAGCGGTAGACCATAGTTGCTGTCTCCTTGTCTGCAGAATGTCGTAGATCTTTAAACAAATAAATAAGCTTACGAAGCCTGGAACATAAAGTGTCTATGTGTGTTCGCCAGTCGAGCTTTTCATCTATAAAGACACCTAGATATTTGATGTGAGGTACCAAAGTGAGGCTCATACATGTACATTGAGTAGGATCGGTGCATACATGTGGAATTATATTTGTAGTAGTTGGAGGCTTTGGGCAGTTTGTTGGAGAGAACTGTATGACTTTTGTTTTTGCAATATTAAGTGTCAGCATGTTGTTGCTTAGCCAGTCCATTATATTATGCAAAGAGGATTCAGCTCTATCAGTCACCTTGGAATGAAAGTTCACTTCGTGATTACTTCACCGAAGCCTTCACTTCGACATGTTTACATGATCGATCAGCCGGTCGATTCTGTAAACATGTCGAAGACCCGACATCTGAGTCGCCGAGTTTAATTTAGGTTACCCACCGTTTCTATAACGGTGTATACCCTTTTTTTTTTTAAACACGTGTCATGGTAGGTAATCTCAATGATGGTCTGGTAAGCGTCACATCATTTGAAATTCTAGTATTTAGCCGCACTGATATCTGCTAGGCGACTCGTGAAAGCGCTCAAAACATTGTTGTCTATTGTTTACCCGAAGATTATATACCATAGCCATCATATTCCCGAATTTCATTTACCCGAATTTCATTTGCCCGAATGTTTTGTTTGCCCTAAAAGACATATGACATACTGTTAATTACCCGAAACTTAGATACCATAAGATACGAGTGCCATACGTATTGTTTTTCATATTTTTAAGTGCCATAATAATTATCAGACATAATATTTAAACGCCATAATGATTATTAGACATAACATTTAAATGCCATAATAATTATTAGACAAATATTTAAACGCCGTAATAATCATTACACATAATATTCCTAACTCAAATGGCACATGACCAAACTATTTCTGTGTGATTTATAAAAAAATAACCACGATCCTGATGGCGGGGTCTATTCGCTCGCTTCGCTCGCTAACACGACCCCGTCATCCCCTTCTAACCTAACCTATCCGAGTCGGAGTGCCCTAAAGTCCCGATTGCATCCAGTTTCTCCTGATATAACAACCGTCACATAACCAATGTCGATGGCAAATGATGTTATGGCAAATGATGTTATGGCATGTGATAATTAGGGCATGTGATAATTAGGACATGTGATAATTAGGACATGTGATAATTAGGACATGTGATAATTAGGGCTTACAATGATTATGATAAATAATGTTATGGTAAGTGACTTTATGGGAAACAAAGCTTCTAGCACGTTACTAATACAGCAAATAAGAGTAGGGCAAATGAATATTACGTCGTATAATATTATGACTGTTGACTATTATGGCAAATGATATTAGGGTAAATAAAATTCGGGCAAACGGCGGTATACCATAATGCATGCATTTTAGAACGTTTGTTATGCTCGCCAGGTGTCTCGATAAGTACTAGGCGTTTAGCAAGTCGTCTGCCTGTCAGTGTCTTTCCGGCCGAAATACAGAAATCCCTACCCTGGAGCACTCGCCTGGAGCACTCGCCTTTAATGTAACATTTTAGATACGATTTTGACCATTACATTACAATACTGTCCCCCTGACTTACGAGCACTCGCCTGTAATGTAACATTAGATTCATTCATTTATGTTACAAGTTGTATCAAAATATTACACATTGTAACATCAAGTTGCGCACTGTAATGCTCGCTAAGCTAAAACACTAGGAAGTGGTGACGGGCGGGCGTTTTGGGGGACTGTCTTTATGTAGAACTTTGACTTCAAAAAGTAATGGCACTTAGCCTAATTTGAATAAATGACGTTTTACTTTCGACTTTGTAACGTTACATTACAGGCGAATGCTCCAGGTGAGAGAGCGCCTTCAAGCGATCGACCATTCTATCAATGGCATCAATGTATTCCGAAACACCTTTTCTTTTTTCTTTTTTTGACGGGGCCACTTGCTGTTCAGCACACTAAGGCTGGTTACTGCTTAACCGGACTATCCTGTGGTGGCCTCAAATGAATTTAAGGCCCCCAGCCAGGGCTTACAAACTAGCTAAATTATACTAAATGATCGCTCGCTAGGGCATCCCCTGCGGGATACGGACCTCGGCTTAGCGGCGTAATTTCGGGAGGACAGCAAGGGACAGGCTGGGTCATATCATTATTATTTGGGAGATTTAAAACTACTGGCTCAGCGACGCGGGCTGGCTCGGTAATCAAAGGTCGGGGAGGGTTATTACCGGGACGTCGCGACGGGCCCCGGCGGAACGCGGTCTGTTTCTGTGTTTTCTAAGAATGCTGGTTTCCCTACGGCTCTCTTGAATCTGGGTGATGGTTTCCGAAACACCCTCAAAACCTCACTTTTTATATAAAACTACCTACCACTTCCGGTATGATTTTTTGCAACATCATATTTAAATCAATTATTTTGCGTCCATTGCTGAAAATCACATGAAAATCGATTCGCTAGTATTTCAGTTAATCGCGTACGGACGGACAAAAGCAGTGAAGTTATTTTTTTAATAATAAAATGTTATGTTGATAGAGATAGTTTGCATACACTTACATTATTGCCCTCAGAATCATATTGTCCATAAATTTACACAAAATAGTATCACTACGTCATCGTTAAAAATCTTCTACGCGCCCATTTCCACAAA
>NDFZ01001245.1:0-13236 GCA_002192655.3 Mamestra configurata | reverse complement strand
AGCACTGACCGACGTGGCTTGAATGGTAAGACGCGTTTTTTTTCCTGGCAGCCAACGTGTTAAGATTAGTTGACAATGATGGTAATATTGTTTGGCAAAATCCTCGCTCATCATCAACAATGTATTGACGACCCATTAAATTCATTTTTGCCAGGGAAACAACAGAGTTGACTAAATCTGAAAACCGAAAAATCCTGGAACTAAAAGATAACTTAGAGCCGACATCGTGTGAAATTGCTGATTCTCAAAGGGGCATGCCAGGTCGCCGTAGTAAGTTAGGCCCAGTGTGCACACATATAACAATTATTGATAATAAAAGGGGTTGATTCAATTAATGAATTAGTAAAAGAAATGGTTTACAAAAAACTTGGCATTTTAAAGTTATTTAAGATTTTTATATTTCATCGGTACTGGTTATGTTAAATATCACTTAATACTAATAATGAGCATAATTAACTGGGAACCAAATAATATAACATACATTGTAGTTTTACATTTTTATTAATTTAGTTCATCATCATACACCACTAGAACATCATCCAAAAATTGTGCCGGAGGAAAAATATTATTCTGATGCCGTGCCCATCCTAAGTACCATATCACTGTCATGACGTGGGCACAGCATCCTACAGTACGGCGGCCGACAATACAGTTACAGCAATACTGCTGTATTGCTGCGCAACCTGCATTAGTAGTGTTCACTAAAACATACACGAAGTACACTTTGCGACTAACGTGACGACTTGCGATTCTGGCCCTCACCAGTGAACAGTTATGTCCAAATATATTGCCATTCATAATTCTATTTCTAGCATTAGTGCACACTTCGATACGATAAGTTCCATTAAATCTTATGTGCTCCCCATAATATGAGCGAGCTTGCTTAAGTTGATAAGTACCACATGCAATCAGTATTAAATCATTTATATTTAATATAGGGAATTCTCGAAGATTATCATTTCTTATAGTATTATTCTTCTATTAAGGTAACATAACTCTCTCTAACATAATCAGACAGATCATTATTTACATGCATATTTTGGTTCACTATTTCTAGTATTTGAGCAGCATCTTCTCTGTCCTGCACTCTCAAATGGTACTTATTGATAAGAGCACCTGCTACAGAAAAATCTAGCATAATATGCGTGGAAGTTCTATTGAAAAATGCTTGCCTAAATATTTTAAACTTAGTTTTAAAAATGCCATTTACCGCTTCCACCACCCATCGACATAATGTGACTGCTCGTGTTTTGTTAGCATCCCTAGTGGAGAGTTGAGTCTCACCCTCTTCTAGAGACAAGGGCACGTGCACATTGTAGCCACAAGTCTCTAATAATGCTAATGAGTCCCTAAAGCCTCTGTCCAAAATAAATACATCCCCCTGTTGAAAAAATTGTCGGCAAGGGTTATTTTCATTTGAAAATTCTTTATTAATTATATCAGCATCAGTTGTCGTTGCTGGATAGGGACCAAGTATATCAATAATATAACCATCACTGCATAAAAACAAAAATGGTTTTACTAAATTGCGGTATTTATGTAAAGAGTTAAGTTTTTTTTTGATACCAGTAATTGGAGCTTTTCTCAATGTAGATATATGTGCCATCAGCAATCATAATTGGTGTCCTATCTGCCCCTCCAAAAAGACCATTAGGAATCAAAAGATTCCTTCGAGAGATATCTTCTCTTGCAATATGGTTTAAACCAAGGTTTCTAGGAACAAAGTCCTGGTGCAATATTTCACGAGCTATATTCATTAATGTTTCTAATGTGCTCCTGGGCACTCGTAACAAAGAAAGAAAGAAAGAAAATCAATTTATTCTGCCGGAAAAAACGCACAGAACACTAAAAACTAAAAAACTTATCAACTACAATAATTATAACTAAAATAAATAAAAACTGAAAAATAACTCATCACTGCCAGCCCATGTCTGGACCGGACATTAAAGCTGCGATACGCTCGTTACTATCCCCTGTTCTTAATTTCATTAAATAGGCTGCAAGTGCAAAGGCTCCTCTATGTCTGCCCGATAACCTTGGGACTTCAGCAAGAATGTGCTCGAATTGCTGTTTAGAGAAGCCTAAATAATAGTGAACAANCATAAAAAATCACGAAATATCACAAGGGGGGAGGGGTTAAGTAATATATCACGTGTACTTACTTATTTTTTCGGTAAGCGCGCGATACTCAACCGAAAAGCGGCGTTACATGTATTTATTTTTAGTCAAACGCGTACAAAATCGAAAACGGCTTGTAGTGTGACCTTGATTCGCCGTTGCCAGGCAACGAACGAAGTGAAGTTCCCGCGAACCGCGACAGTTGTCCGCCGGACTCAGCTTGTCAGTGTCAGTTATTCTGTTGTTTTAACACTGAATACACATGCGTAAATTGTTTAACCTCGCACGTTTTGAATTAAAATAATGTCTAAACTAGGTGATCTGTATAAAGACCTATTTGCCGAGTATAAGAAAGGCAAAAAACCTAGTGTGGCTCAAAAAGAATTTAATGAATTGTGGGCTAGTGCGAAACAAAAATATACTACGAAAGAAGAATTTATGAAGTGGGCTAATGATCTTTTACTAGATTACCGCCGAAAGCACCAAGCAAAGAAGTCTTCCAATATCCTCTTTTATTGTTCTAATACTAAAAAGGTAAGTTAAAATTTTTATGTAACTATATCTTTTTATGGACATAGTTCTAATAATAAGAATTCACCAATAGTTCTATTTGCAGTATATGTTATTGTTAAATCTTACATTTTATATTACATTGAGAAAATAAATATACTTACTTTATAAATAAAATATGCATAGCGTACCTACCTACCTTAAATAAGTATTACTTAAATTCAAAACATATTTTATTTATTTTTTATGTATAAAATGGTTATTCAATGAATCTCTTAGGTTTATAATAGTTATGGTAGCCGTTGGCGCACAGGAATATTATAATAAATTCCGTTAAAAAGTGCTAAAAACAGCACGTGATATAATAGAGGCCCCATTGGCTAATTCTCACCGCTCGCAGGACTTTAAAAAAGTAGGTATATTGACCTGAATCTGTCTACGTGGCATGGGTTGATTGGGTTTATAAAACATTGTAATGATTGTGAGTGAGGTTTTGCTGTGACGCTAGTATTGAACTAAAAGATTCACTAATTAACGATGGCATTAATTTATATTAAGTATTTAATAATATTATCTGGCATACTTACCTATTTAATATTTTAGTCTAAAAATGAGGATTTAGCATGGTTTGTGTCACGTTTTGAATTCTTATTTTAATATTAGTTGAAATAAAATTGCTGGGGATGGTTATATTAATACTTGCACAATATTATCATTACTTACTTGCATGATAATTAATCATTAAATTTTCAGAATGCCAGTGAGAACATTCCTACTTTGCCAAACACATCCAATGACACCGGCAATGACACTATTAAAAGCACATCAACAGGTAAACATTCCATGTCATTGTGTATTTATGAATATTCATGATTTTGCCATTAATATATGTATTATCTATAATCAAACTTTTATTTTTTAAATCAAATTCTACCTACTTAAACTTAAATTTATTATTATTTATAATGTATTTAATCCTTTTTATCTACTTGGACCTAATTTTATAATTATTTTAATGTTTATAATTAAATTTTTAAATTTCGAACACAAATTGTATTTGTTATCGAATAAATATTTCTATATATACAACATATACAGAGTACATTGTCGATTATTATTATAACGTTTATAATTTCAATGTTTACATGTTGTTTTATTAAGTGTTGGTCATTCCAGGTGCTCGGAAACGTAAAGGTCAAGATTTGGAGAGTATCGATGAGAATTCACTGGATATTACACCAAGTGCAAGCAGCTCTATACCGCAGCCTGTACATGCTGCTCCTGCACAGGATTCACCAGATACTCCAACTGCAAGCAGGTCTATATTGCAGCCTGTACGTGTTACTCCAGCACAGGATAAGTTGAAGAATTAGATCTCCCTTCCTCAGATGGAACTGGACTTGGCTGGCCGTCGTAGGGATTCTCTGGGCGCTAGTGAAGATAAGACTCGTGATGTAATGAAACTGCGCGAAGAAATTGATAAATGCAAAAAGAACTGCGGAATAAGGAGCAACATATGCGTCACTCTCGGTCACATAGATTATCAATACAATCAAAGATTAAACTTGCTTGCAATCAGAGTTCAACAGTAGCTAGTCTTCTTAAGACGCGCTCTGCACCAGGTCGCCCACGCTTGGAAGAGCAACAACCGCTATTGCTAAAAACTATTGTCGATTTGGCTATGTTTGGTGCTTCTGCAGAGGAACGACGTCGCTCAGAAATTGTTCGCAGTTGCCGAACACTAACTGACCTCCATGAGAAGCTAAAAGAGCACGGATTTGAAATCTCGAGAAGTGGCACGTACCTTCGATTGCTCCCAAGAAATTATACCACCATGGAGGGTAAAAGACATGTAGTCACTGTGCCTGTCAAATTGAGTCGCCCTGAGGCAGATCACCATAAAGCTCACGTCGATCAACATTTTTGTGTCGCCACAATAAGATCCTTAGAAACGCTAGCATCTATTCTTGGACCATACCAAGTATTTTTTCTGTCGCAAGATGACAAAGCTCGGGTGCCTATAGGCTTGACAGCGGCAAATAAACAAGCTCCTCTCCTGATGCATGTCGAATATCGTGTCTCATTGCCTGATCATGATTGGGTGATTGCTACGAAGCACAAATTGATCCCTAGTGTATACGCTGGGTGCATCATAAAAGAAAATGAAATGGGCCGTGCTGAAGCAGTTACGTACTCAGGGCCAACATACGTGGCGATTAGAAGTGGCAAACATTCCTCTTCGACAGCTTCTACTCATGCTGTGGACTTTAATAAGCTTGCTACTCTCAGCAATTTCGAGGAAATCATGCGGGATGAAGAAGGACGACTGAAACCAGTTGTTTTGATTTCGTCTGATGGAGGACCCGACGAAAACCCGTGATTATCCAAAGGTTATTTCCCATGCCATACACAACTTTGTCAAGCATGATCTAGATGCAATATTTATCTTTACGAATGCACCTGGCAGAAGCGCGTTCAATCGCGTCGAGAGAAGAATGGCGCCTTTAAGCCGGGAATTATCTGGACTCATACTTCCGCATGATTCTTATGGAACCCATTTGGATGAACAAGGGAGAACAAAAGATCATGACCTTGAGAAAAAGAACTTTCAGAAGGCTGGTCAAGTTCTCGCAGAAGTATGGAGTAATATGGTTATTGACGGTCATGGCGTCGTAGCAGAGTATGTAGAGCCAGATGACAGTGCTGAAAGTTTTATTCCGGATCTGCCCTCCCAGCAGTGGTATAGCGAACATGTACGAGAGAGTCAATATTTGCTATAGGTATATTATTAAAATGTCACTTATTATTATTTTATCATTTATATTTCTTATCTAATATGACAATATAATTTAAATATTTTAATATCATCACCAGGTGGTGAAGTGTGACGATCGCGCTTGCTGTGGACATATGCGGAGTTCTATACGATCCATTCTGTCGGAACGCTTCCTTATACCTCCTTACCCGATTTTGCAGTCATCCAGTGGCCTATATATTACAAAGCCTCAAGAGCATGATGGCAAGACGTTTGCTCCATTTCTTCTGCGTCGGTCTCTTGAAATTACTCCAACGTATGAAGGCTTCGGAAAATTGATTTATGACCTGTATTGTCCTAGCCTACAGAAGGATCGGCAGATACTTTTAGAAAGGACATGCCAGCGGTGTGCATTGTACTTCTGTACAAAGAAAAAAGCTAAGGAACATGTGAATTTTTGTGACAAGCAATATAATACTCCAGAGATGCACAGTATTCGTCCTTCCCGCATCCTCACGCGACGATCGAACGGTAGATCGAGAGAGATTCTCTGCGTAGTGCGCGAAAATGATGACGCCGAGTGGCTTGATGAAACCGATGTTGATCTTCAACAAAGCACTGTGCCAACAACTGACTTGCAAGATGCTTATCCAGTTATTGGTGTTGAAGAAAGTCTTGCTAATCCGTGGTCCGAAAATATTGTAAATTAAATAATGTTCATGTACTAGTACAAAAAACTTTTTTGCAATTTCTTTTATTATTTTTATGTCAGTCAAAAACAAACTGCAACCTTTCTGTCTACCTCTGAACGTTTATTTTTCTATAATAAAATGAGATGATACTTATACCAGTATTTTTTTATAAATAAAAAAAAAATAGATTCTTTGCAGGTACGAAAAAATACACGTGATATAGGGGGGGGAGGGGTAGTCTTAAACCTCACCACGTATCACCAAGGGGGAGGGGGGGTCAAAAAATGCCAAAAAAAACATCACGTGATTAATGGATGGCCCCCAAGTATATCAATAATATAACCATCACTGCATACAAACAAAAATGGTTTTACTAAATTGCGGTATTTATGTATGTAAAGAGTAAGTTTTTTTTTGATACCAGTAATTGGAGCTTTTCTCAATGTAGATATATGTGCCATCAGCAATTATAATTGGTGTCCTATCTGCCCCTTCAAAAAGACCATTAGGAATTAAAAGATTCCTTCGAGAGATATCTTCTCTTGCAATATGGTTTAAACCAAGGTTTTTAGGAACAAAGTCCTGGTGCAATATTTCACGAGTTATATTCATTAATGTTTCTAATGTGCTCCTGAGCACTCGTAATAAAGCTGCAATACGCTCGTTACTATCCCCTGTTCTTAATTTCATTAAATAGGCTGCAAATGCAAAGGCTCCTCTACGTCTGCCCGATAACCTTGGGACTTCAGCAAGAATGTGCTCGAATTGCTGTTTAGAGAAGCCTAAATAATAGTGAACAATATGATCTGGCATACTCTGAATGTTTTCGAAATCTAAATGCATTACCATATTATCTTTCAGTAAAGAAACTAGTTCTTCCATTTGCTCTGCGCTAAATGTTCTAATAGGATTAAATACTGATTGCAATAATAAATCCCATGAGTTACTGGTCAAGTGATATGAGCATATTCTACAATCTGAAGGCACAAAGTAATTATAATCGCAAAGCAAACTTACGCGTAGTGATGCTGGGACTAAAAGTCTTTCAACACCATGGCATCCCGGGAAAAAGCATTGTCGTTGTGTATTTGGTGCTCGTATATAGTTTGGCATTAGTATGTGATTATTATCAGGGATATTATCTGGCATATCTACATTCCTTTCTTCTGCTTGATTAGAAGCCACAGTTTCTGCCTCAGATTCCAGAGAAGGACTACGTCTTGCTGCATCCCGTTCTTGCTCTAAAGCAGCATGTGATGCGGCTCTGTCAGTTCTTCGCCAACAGGTATGACAGAGAAGTGTTGTTCTTGTCAACTACAATGAAAAGCAAACAACTGAAGTAATGAAATATTATAATAAATTATTTCATGTTTAACATTTGGATTATAACAACAGATTTTACAGAGCACAAAAAATATAACAAGTACCTGACGAGGTGCTATCTGTTGGGCGACCATATTTCTAATAGCAGTTTCACGTGCTGTGTTTGTATTCAGTGTATGCGATCGCTTCCTTAGAAGTGATGTGCCACAGCTGATACATACATTTACATGACCCACTATAGGCTCAGGTCTTGATGGATGTCGTATCTCATCCCAAGCATTGGTCCAACATGCATGGCACACTAGACTATCACTGGAAACGTGTACCTAAAAAAAAATATGAATTTTTAGTCAGCCCTTAACCTTTTGAACGCCACAGTCACGTATAGGTGACAAGCAAGCGCGTGANTTACATGACCCACTATAGGCTCAGGTCTTGATGGATGTCGTATCTCATCCCAAGCATTGGTCCAACATGCATGGCACACTAGACTATCACTGGAAACGTGTACCTAAAAAAAAATATGAATTTTTAGTCAGCCCTTAAAATGCGTCTAGAACGATTAGGATTGTAAAATAAAGATTTATAATAAAAATGTATTATGATTTACCTGGCCAACCCATCGTTGCATAAGACGTCGAACTTCAGCGATTTCCAAAGTATGTCTCCGCATTCTGGATACATTCAAACCGCAGTTAACACAACGTAGATCACCACAAACAGCAGTAGATGATGTACTGTGTTGTGAACAACTAGGTCCAGAGTGAATGCCGGGTTCGTCGGTCGAAGCATCTAATATCAAATCCAAGTTGTCGCCAGTGTCGTCACNATTAGGATTGTAAAATAAAGATTTATAATAAAAATGTATTATGATTTACCTGGCCAACCCATCGTTGCATAAGACGTCGAACTTCAGCGATTTCCAAAGTATGTCTCCGCATTCTGGATACATTCAAACCGCAGTTAACACAACGTAGATCACCACAAACAGCAGTAGATGATGTACTGTGTTGTGAACAACTAGGTCCAGAGTGAATGCCGGGTTCGTCGGTCGAAGCATCTAATATCAAATCCAAGTTGTCGCCAGTGTTGTCATGAGAAGCTGGAGCAGAATCCATGATCAGGCCGTGGTCGTCGGGTATGGTAGAATCGTCGGAGTCAGTAGTATTCATTAGCAAAAGTAGTCAATTCAAAACGCAAAAAAATAAACAAGTCGCCGCAATGGAATCGTAAGCAATGATTTTGACATTACGTTTTCCGGCAGCTGACAAGTTAGACGTAGTGTTGCCATTAAAAAGTACGAAAAAATCGATAAATCGATTAGTTTTTTTTTAAATTATCAATAGAATCTTCAAAAATATATATAATGTTTATTTAAGGGGATTTCTGTGATTTATAATGTATATTTTATGTTTGCTTGGAAGAAAATGAACGGTGAAAAAAATGAACGAAATCATCCATCCACCGAAACGACGTGCACGAGTTGTTATTAACAGTGATTCGGAAAGTGACAAAGATTCTGTGGAAGACATGGTTCGAAGTCAAATCGACAAGCTTCGGGATATCTCGATTCAAAGGTGGGCAGAGCCAAGAGGTCACCAACCATCTTTAATCGCGTTTACGGAACCTACAGGTGAGAATTTTGTATACCTACTAACTTTTGCCTACGGCTCCGCCCGCGTAGAATTTGGTTATAATTGTAAATTGTTTATCCCGCGGGAACTGCTTACATTTTACCCTAAACTAGCCTTTGTCCACCCTGAAAGTTCATCTATACTTCTTCTATATACTATATAATAATAATTATTATAAAGCTGAAGTGTTTGTTTGTTTGGTTGGTTGATCGCGCTAATCTCAGAAACTACTGATTTGAATAAAAAATTTACATTGGTGTTGGATAGTCCATTTATCGAGGAAGGCTATAAGGTATATAACATCACGCTACGACACTTAGGAGCCGCGCAGCGGGTGACACCGATTTATTATCTATAAACTTTTTGTTTCAGGCATGAAAGAACCGTTTGCAAGTCAGCTTCGAAACAGACCGCCTGGAGAATATTTTAGTTTAGTAGTCCCAGATAAAATATTTGAAGATATTGCCACACAAACTAATTCATTTCCTGAACAAGCGGGTCAAAGTTCCAAACCTTCATCACGCTCACATTCATGGAAACCAACGACGACCAATGAAATAAAACAAGTTTTTGGATTAATCCTTTACATGGGCCTCGTCAAACTTCCAAAAATAGTAGACTACTGGAGTAAAGACAAAATCTTTGGTCAAAGGTTTCCTGGAACTGTGATGAGCAGAAATAGGTTTGAATTGATCTTAAAAAATCTACACTATGTAAATAATGAAACCGCAGATAAATCGGATCGTATTTACAAAATTCGGCCTCTTATAGAAGCTCTCAACGAAACGTTCCAGAAAAGCTATGCTCCAAAAGAAGATGTATGTGTGGATGAAAGTCAAGTTCCATTTCGGGGCCGTATTATATTCCGCCAGTACAATAAAAGTAAAAGACATAAATATGGGATGAAATTATTTAAGCTTTGCACCTTACCCGGATATACGTGTAAGCTACAATTATACGCAGGCAAAAACCATGAATTGTTGAATACAACTCTTACTAATGTGGTCATGGGTCTATGTGATGGACTACTAAATTTAGGGCATACCGTATCAACTGATAATTGGTACACAAATCTTGAGCTTGCAAATCAGTTACTTGACAATAATAATCACCTGGTTGGCACCTTGAGAAAAAACAGAAGAGGATTACCAAAGCAAGTAATTGAAGCCAAACTCAAACCAGGTTAGTCAATAGCGAGGGAAAATGAGCGGGGTATACGCGTCTTAAAATGGAAACATGCGTGCTTATGCTGTCCACTAAGCATTCTGAAGGGTTCAAAACTAATGAAAAAAGGAAAGATAGTTCGAAAGCCAAAGATGGTTTATGCATATAACATGGCAAAAGGTTCAGTCGATCTTAGTGATCAAATGAATGCCTTATTCATCTCCATTAAGAAAGACTGTAAAATGGTACAAAAAGTTGGGAATAGAATTAATTTTGAACACTGCTTTGATGAACTCTTGGGTGATGTTCTGTGAGAATAATAAAACTAAAATGGGGATTGTAGAATTTCGAAGGCAGTTGGTGGAAGATTTGACTGAGACAGAAAATAAAACTGCTGAAGAGGTTGAAAGACCTAAAAGGCTAAGGCATAACCTAACTCAAAAAGAGGGATCAGTTAGAAACACACGCCGATTTTGTAATAAATGTTACAAAAATAATGTCGAACTATATGGTTCGAAACTTGCCAGAAATAAAACAAAAAAGTTTCAACATTTTGCATGAATGCGAAAATAAACCGCATTTGTGTTTACAGTGTTTCAACAAGATTCACAAGAAGTAACGTATTTTCTTTATTATAATTAGCAATTTAATTACTGTTATTCATTTTCTAATAAATATTTTCATTACTTACACAATTAGAGCCGCCATACACGGACTGCTTCAAGCAGACAGTGCCAGCATCTTTAAGCGGTCGCCGTTGCGTCATCTGCAGTTTCAATACAAAATAGTCATTCGCAATACACGAAAACGGTGAAATTTCATCATGCGGTCAAGCAGTCGCCAGGCATACACTGACTGCTCGAGCTGTCGACTGCTCTCGCGCAGTTACCCACCCGCGCTCATTCTGCGTCACGCTCGCTTCCCGCCCGCACGCGTCGTTTGTTTATTGAGAAAAATGGACGGCAATATCGACTGTGACGCGCTTATAAGTGCAATAAAATCACAAGAACTTATATGGAATTATAAACTTGATGACCACAGTGACAGAATAAAGAAAAATAATGCATGGGCAGCTATTTGTGAACAACTAATAGAAAACTTTAACGAAAAACCGGTGGCGGATAAAAATAAAATTGGTGAGTTATTGAATGATTTTTTTATTTTGATAGCAAATAGACATTATGATGTTGTTATAATTACTGTTATGTCATTTTCAAATAAATTTTTATATCATATTCCATTGCCAATCTAGTTTTCCTTCTTCACTCACAAAGTAATTTGCAAATTCTTCCCTGATTGTTGTTAACATAGGTCCACCTCGACGAACACTCCGAGTTGATTCTGTAATAGAGTTTGGAAGACCCTCAAATGTATCTTCGAATTTGTGTCCATCTCGTTGCTTTACATAGTTATGCAAAACACATGCTGCTTTAATTATATCTACTGCAAAATCGACATCTACGTTAAGGGGTCGATGGAATATGCGCCATTTATTAGCAAATATACCAAATTGCAAAAATAATATATTTTTTGTAATTATAATATGCCGATCCACTTTCTGCGGGTTTTATTATTCTTATATGTTTGCCGTCCACTGATCCAAGGCAGTTCGGAACTGTGCATTTTTTATAAACCCATTTATTATTTCTTTCCATCTGTCTTCAGTTAATGGCGCTATGCACATATCTTTCATATATATCCATATATTTTTACATACATCTCTCACTATACCACCAATTGTAGTAGCTGCAATTCTAAAGCTGTATTGCAAATCCATAAATGTTTGTCCAGTGGCTAAGTACCTGAAAAGAATAATAGCATTAGTATTATTAGGGTTAAAAATAAATATATATTTAGGGGGGGCTCCCATACAACAGACATGAACATGATTAATTAATGTATGTATATTTCATTGTTACAGCCACGTCATTACAGAAGAAATGGAAAGTGTTAAGAGATGGGTTTAGTAGGTATGCGAAAAAAATTAAACCAAAGAGTGGTTCAGCAGCCACCAAGATACGACCCTACCCATATTATGAGCAGTTATTATTTTTAAAGGTCATTGAGGCTAGACCAGAGAAATCAGATAGTTTGAAAGAAACATGTGAAGAAAGCGATCATAATAAAGAATCTGCAAAAAAAGGTATTAGTACTTTAAAACGAAAACTAACTCATAAAACAGAAGACGACCTAATTGAAAAATTATCGACACGCATTGATGAAAAACCCAGTTCAAAGCTTCCAGTAGAGGATGATGACAAAATGTTCTTACTATCACTAGCTGGAGAGTTCAAAAATATTAAAGATCAATATAAATTAGATGCCAAGTCAGAAATCATCAACGTAATTAAATACTTTAAAGGAATATCACAGTAAACACAGTCAAGCTATTATGGTGAAAGTAGGGGATATTTTGCACCTTCAACTAATGAGCACCGTGGACACAATTATTCAATGAGCAACGTGGAACAACGTGGTTACAACTATTCAAGTTACAACAAGGGTTATCAATCGGCACCTTCTACAAGTGATCAGCACTCACCACTAGTCTCAGCTAATGATGAGTTTTCTCAATCATCCTTTGAAGACAGTCATCCACCTTCGTCTGTTCTATCTGATGATATTATTAGTGATATATTCAATGATTAAATAATAAATTTAGAAAGATAGCACTTGTTTTTTTACTTACCTTAGTGTTACAGCTAGCCTTTCTTCTGGAGGAATACTTTTCCTCATAATAGTATCGTCACGTTTAATTTTTTCCTTGAGTATATAACACAGTTCATCAAAAGATGAGATTGACATTCTAAAATAATTAAAAAACTTTTCAGTGTCAAGTCTTAGTTCCAAAAACAAGTGATTAAATTCTCCTTTGGAATTTCGTGTTTCCAATATTGGATGCACCCACAATTTTCTTTTTTTACGCCGTCGCACTATGGGAAAGCCCCATACAAGGCCGACTCAAAACCCTTTCACTTGAAAGTCGTTGTTATGGAGTAAAACTAATTAATTAATTTAGTCTTATAAATAAGCTTTCTTT
>NDFZ01001244.1:0-13232 GCA_002192655.3 Mamestra configurata | reverse complement strand
GGGCGTGCAGTAGGCTACAGTAAGGGTAGGCCAGCCCATACATAATGCCCAAAAAAAAAAAACGACCGAACGTCCACTTCAAAAAGAAAGTGGACGAAAATTAGCATCGTCAGTTTCGTGATTTCAACCCTGAATAATGTGGTGAGTTATTTTGGTGTGGACTGTTGCTTATGTTCAAATCGCACGGAGAACTTTGCTTGCGCGATGCAGGATTTCGTTGGTAGTTTGTCGTAGATGGCGTTGCGGTTCTTTTTGTTGCCGTACAAATTTCGCATTTGCATTGATGCCGCTACACAAGTACATAATATATACATACCAGTACTCTTATCTATTAAGAAAATTCCTTAAGAAGTGACTGCTGTTACTCTGTTACCATAAGCGATAGTTTCTCGAAGCTCACAGTAGGTGCAAACTGCAAAATATTGCAATTGCTTGCATAACATAATTTGCAACCGGGTGCCGTTATGCAAGCGAAGTGACAGACGACCGGACTGATTCAGAATACTGTGGCCTGTTATTTTATCTTATAAGTTATGTAGGTATTATTTAAATTGTAGGGTTTGTTAATTTATTGGTAGGGCGATTGATTAATCTGAATATCTGTGGACTAGCTTCAACCAGCGCAGTCACCTGCGTGAAATTTGAAAATGATCCTCAAGGGGCATACGCCTGGGGTAAAAATCATCCTAAAACCTTTTCCAGGACATACTCTATCCGATTGATTTGAAGAATCAAAAGAAGAAAGAGTTGTGCGAAAACAAAACTATTTTATTTAACAGTTTTAGTAGGTACGGAACTCTAAAAACATAATAAGATTCTTCAATATAATAATTTTGTTCAAATGTATTCAAAGCGCAATAAGTAATTTGCAATTTCTTAAATCCCGGTAAACAATGATCATGTTTATGATTCCGGGATATTAGAGGAGAATTTTATAAATTTAATGCATTTTTGTTTGTAGGAAAAATAAATATAAAATATGCACTGACGTAACGAAACAAAAGAAAAACTAATACATGACAGTGTTATTAAACAATGTCCTTTGAAGTTGTACAAACTGGTCTAACTTGTAGGGAAATAGGGCTCCACATGTTATTATTATGAGATCATTTTCTATTAAGACTTGCAAAGCTCTTTAATATTAAACGATCTAAAAGCACAGCTTGGTGCAGTTAACAGCCAAAGGCATATCTTTCAAGGCTTATTTCTTTAGCTGTCATACATCACTGTGCCCATCAAAGCTACCTGGGTCCCTAGTGGCCTGGGTCATAGTCAAGAGTGAACAGGTTACTTCTAGGCAAGCGTGCTTCATCGTCGACCACATCATCGCCTTCCATCAGGTGAAATAGTGGTCAAACAGAGCCTCTCAATAATAAAAAAGAAAACTAATACCCAGCTTTACATCATCAAAAACCATACATTATCCACTATTTAGGAATCTGGTCCTTTGTCCCCAAAAAGGACCAGAGACCTCAACAAAAGAACAGTTACACTTCAAACGTCTTTGGGCCTGCGTAGGCGCAACACAAGGACGGTCAAACCCACGACAAACTGTTAGTCGCTCCACATACCGATATTATATTGTATTTATGGATTTTATTACGAAAACTTGTTTCAAAATAATATTGTGTTTGTACTATGACTAACACTGAACAACACTGTTTTAAGGCCCCCCACAGACAGGCGCGACGTGACATTGCGACAACGATGAGACGACAATTTTTCATAGAAATTATGCTAAAGATCACAGACATCTCTATAATAATTCTATACCAAAACCTTGTCGCATTGTGCATCGTTTCTGCATTGTCGCTGCGCGCCTGTTTGTCGGAGCCCTATTTTTGTGGTCAGCTTTTGTTTAGGTCTGGCAAATAGTTGCGTGGTTTTCAAGCTAAAATAATTTTCATGTTATCCTCATTGGTGTTGATTAAATAATAAAAACGAGACGAAATGTCTTATTATTGCGCGACAAGTAAAAGTCGACCACGGAAACAAGTTAGGTGCAGAACTTGTATTTAAGATTGTAAATAGGTTGCCAAGCAATTTTACAACGTCTTGAGTATCTCGTACGGCAATTTTAGCAGCTTTTCCATATCATCCATCATAATATGGGTATTTTCGGCTCCCTCCTCGATATGCATTGCATATCATTTCCTCATGTACAGCTAAAATATACACCATTATCTTAACATACAAAGATTCCTCCGTGCTTCGGAAAGCACTTAAGCTGGTGGTCTCGGCTGACATATGTAGATTTTTGACTGTCATTATGGGTGGTCAGAAGCCAGAAAATCTATCACTCAAGATTCAAATAATTTATTTCAAAATAAATTTACAAGCACTTTTGAATTGTCAAAGTCGGTCAGTCAAAAACATGGAAGCTATTTGCACGTTCGAAAACGTGCAAGAAACTCCACGGACACTCTTTTAAATCATGTTATATTGTATAAAAAAATCTTGGTTACCTTGTTGCTTCTTCATGTGAGGACTATGCAAAGAATAAAGAAATTTACAACAACAATTCAAAATATAAAGATTAAAATAAACTGATATGATCAGACTCAACTGACGGCGCCCGTTTACATTTATGACGTGGTTCCCGGTTACTGGGTAGTGGAGGTCAGTCTTTCTTTCTTTCTAAAATAATGGTACTCAGCTGTATCTGGTTCGACTGGAAGCCGATTCCATGATAGTTGGGAAGACGCTTAGCTGATTGTTTGATGTTTTGAATGAAGACGTTTGGGGTTGAAACTCTGGGTATGGGGTCCGAGTGCTCATGCGTTATATAAAGAACTTGCTAAGCGCTTAGTTGAAACTTCGCGTGACCTAAGGGCTGGCTTTTACCTCGGACAGAGGATAAGCATTGCCATATAACGTGGCAATGCCGCCAGTCTTTTGGGCTCACTTCCAGTCGATAGCGATGCGGAAGAATTTTTTTACGCCATATTTTAGTTACGAGTTTTTTTTATTTTATTTTAAGTGTATAAAGTTAGATTAGTATTTAAAATATGAACCTAGGAATTGTTTGAATTAAAAATGAAGGCGTATTTAAATTCATTTCCAAAACCAGTATCAAAAATACACAATTCTTTCAAAGCTCCAGCATATTTTTGAAATGATTACCTAACAATTACCCGAAATTTACGAGAACTCTCGAACACATGAGCCTTGAGGAATTTTCTCAAAGATTGTGACACCAAATATTGTCGTACATCGACCAAGGTTTTTACAGTACTGTTATTATCACTCTTTTGATACCTTATTTTGTAAGGTACTGTGACATAATTGCCACACAGTCTAAAGGTATGTGCCATTTATGGGCACAGGAATTAGAAAGGGCTTCTGATAGCGCTACATGAAAGATACTTCATCAATTGATGTCTTACTTATGTAGATTGAGCTGCTCGCTTAGTAAATCTAGAGTATAAATAGGACCACAAGAGTTTACAAGGCTCTAATATCTCCTAGATAAGAGTACGTGAGTGGTGAGAGTAGACCCGCCAGAATTGCGAGCTTCCATGGAGAAATTCACAGTTTAAAATAAATTCTAACAGTTTAAGGTGCTGGTCTAACTTAAGATCAATTCCACAGTAGTAAATTAGTATTACAGGTAAAAAAAATCAACTTTGATGACACCATTGCATCAGAACATTCATTTAAAACAGTCTGCTTCATCTTAAATTACAAATACCTAGCAAATACATCGTAAAACCACAAAGCGGTAAACATAGACATAAAAATACACGACCTACATTTAAATCGAGTGTCGTAAAGAAGAAATCAGAACAAAGATAACCCTAGAAAAAACAATTGAAGTTTAAACAATTAACAGTAAATTATAACCTACGCAGAGGTAAACACTGCTTCGAAGAGGACACAGAATAGATATTAACAGAATACCAGCTCTATTCAACAAGCAAAAACAGGCGCACGCACACATAGACGCGTACGTGCGGCGATCTCAAAGAAATGCTGGACGCGAGTGCGCTTGCACTCGCCGTACGTGAAGCGTCTCTATGTGTGTGTGCGTTTTAGCTCGTTGTATGGACTTTCCGTCGTCACTAATAGTCAATCATGCCAAGTATCGTGTGATCCAGTTACTGTCTTGATGAAGTTGGATAAACAGGTACTCCGTGTAAAATACTGGTAGACTGGAAGCCGACTCCATAGTTGGGAACACACCTTCTGTTCATATATTTTTTTGTGACAAAGTTCTTGACATTTGCTACATGTACTTACAAATGTCGCTACAAAATATCAAGTTATTTATATATTTGAACCGGCAAGTACGGCCGCCATGTCATTTGACATTTCAAAGTTCATTAAATTCCATAATTATCAGTGTCCAATTATAAATAAAGAAACTTGACGTTTGATGGGTTTAATGGCTTCATTGAGCACTGTGTTTTAATTTTCTTTGTCTAGTACACATATCTAGAAAAAACCTTATCCTCCTTCTGGGGTAATCAGTTAAAAATGGGGTAGTCATACATTGGCGGCAAAAAGTCGTAATTTTTTTTACAGATATTCTAACAGCATCATGTGAAAATTGTATTTGAGCTTAGCATATCAACACCAAGGTTAAGTAAACTTGACAAATGTATGGGAAATGTCGCACAATCCATCGTCGTATATATCATTTGAATTATGACAAAATTTGCTATCAAAAAATAAGACAACTCTTTCTAAGAAAAATGGTCGTCACATTGTCGCGTCGCGTCTGTCTGTGGGAGCCTTACTATAGATAACATAGATCTATTTATTACTGCAAGTTCAAATGCCAATTATTACAAAACTTAATGAGCATGCAGAAAATAAACCAAGCGTTAATTTCTTGTCTTGTAAGTAGGAGCTAAGTTTTGATAGATTGACAGTAGGTAGGCAAATATATTAATAATAAATAGTAATTTATGCAACAAGCCCAATCAACTATTACTCTACCTTGAACCTGTTTTAAAATAGTTGTAGCCATTATAATAATAATACATTATTAATTTCACTCAATAAAATAAAATGAATTGATTTATATTTTGCATACAGTTACGTAGTATGGAGGTCAAAATGCATATTAATTTTGTCTGCGTTTTTTGAAAATATGCATTTTGTTAAAAGTGCTACTGACGTTAAATTGACCTTGATTTTGAAAATTGTGTAGATTATTTTAGTATCATATCGAAAAATAACAGGTAATGACAATTTTTATGCTTAAATTTTCGTTAACCAATCAAATTAGTTCTGCTACTGCTTTGTCCATATTTGTGTGTGAACCAATTTTGATTAATTTTGGTATAGATATAGATAAGACCATGGAGATATATTTTGGTTAATTTTAGCCCGGATTAATTTGGGATATTTTCCGTCTTCACGTTCAGTTAGTTCATGTAATTTTATATTTATGTTATTTTTTTTATCTACATACAGCAATACTATTTTAATTTTGATTAATTTTATTTCACACTATAATAATTATTCAATGCCACTTTCCGTAACATTCATAATTATTATTTGAGATCGGCCGATTTGTCAAATGCTAATTAGCGGTCGGCCTTACCATTTCAGTTTTAATGTAAATTTATTCAATTTCATAAAGCTTTAACCATTTCTTAAAATTAATTAAGTACTTAAAAATATTATAAACAGTCCTTAAATCATCATATATTAGGATACTAGCTCTTGCCCGCGGCTCCGCACGCTTATATGTCAGAAATTATTCCAAGGGAATATACTCCCGGGATAAAAAGCAGCCTATATCCTATTCCAGACTATAATATATCTCTGTGCCAAATGTCATTTAAATTCGTTCAGCCGTTCCAGCGTGATCGAGTAACAAATATACATCCATCAAAATTTTCGTATTTATAATTATAATAAGAGTACTACGAATCTTAATGAAGACACCTCTTCCTGTTGCACATAAACGGAAGCTCATTGGGCATGCCCGACGTTGGCCACATACATGCGAGGTTGAAGGTTAGTCGCATCTGTCGCATGTCGCAGACTAGAGCAATGTGAAAAACATGGATTCTTCTTTAGAGAAAATGGAAGAATTCATAAATAGCGGATTATAAATTCGACCGCCCGTCGCTGATGTTTAAAATCTGTAAAAACTGTTGGTTTTCAATCAATAACGCACCCCTCGTATTTTTGGTCTCAAAGAATCATGACACTTCTTTCGCGTCTTCATTAAAAGCCATTATGATATAGGTAGACCTGTAACGGCCGCCAGGGTTGCGGAATTTGTTCGAAAGAGTCACCGCGGCCCTGGAACGCAAAGGGCTTTAGAAGGAACACGGATGGGTTTTAGTCAGTAAGAGTCTAACACGCCCTTCCGCTACACCCAGAGCGGAAGAAGTCATTAGATGATTTCCCATCCTTAAAAAAAAAAAAGACCTGTAACGGCCGGTCTCAATAACGTATCTACCTTTGGCCGACTGTCAAATTAGCTACCAACAGTAGCTGAAACGTCATGTTTGCCTTTCAAACATGACGTTTCAGCCACTGTTGGTATAAGTAGTTATGTCTTAAATAGATACTTATTTAAAAAAATCTGTCATAAGTAACTATGAACTTTGCACTTCGTAATAATTATGTTTAGTGTTAACGTTGAGGTCAAATGTATAATAATTTATGTGTGTTTGATTTACAATTAATTAAAACGTACAACTTATTCGTTCTCACGATTTGAGTCTGGGTCAAGTGTTTACTACGACGATATACTTTCATTTGTTTTAAATATTCCTAATTATTAATGATTGGAACTCTATCATTGATAATATCATTATCAAACTTCTTCATCTACGATAATACGCATGGGTTTACTTCACAAACTTGAAGGTAACCGCAGATAGACGTGACGCGACATTGCAGTGAACATTATGTACTTGCATTATAATAAATAAATAAATAAAATAAAAAGCCTTTTATTTCCTAATATACACAGTTAGGATTACAATATTAAAGAAAAGAAAAAACAGTGCACATCAAGTCAGTTTAAGTTTAAAGAAATTATAATACGCTGCTTAAATATTTTTTTTGTGAGTTGAAAAAAACATTGTTATTATTATTCTCTTTATTTATTTTCCTTACATACTAATTTACATTTTTAAATATTTCTTTAAAAAAACATTAAAACGATTAAAAAAAAATNTTTCCTTACATACTAATTTACATTTTTAAATATTTCTTTAAAAAAACATTAAAACGATTAAAAAATAATAAAAANAAAAAAAAACATTTAAAAATATAAAAAGTAGTAGTCCGCCGGTGTCGGGAGCAGAGTCCAAGCTACCGGTGGTTAGGGTTCCAGAGAAAGGAACCTCCTCACAATACGAGCCGTATCGAGGAGTACTGCCTTCTGTATCAGGCCCTTTACCCAACTGCGTAACGCCAACTTCGACAGATGGTCGTCGAAGCTTTTGGCCATCAGGCCATTGGCCGTAACGACAATCGGCACAATGACAGCCGAGTCCACATTCCACATGTCGACAACCTCGTGTGCCAAGTCGAGATACTTGATTTGCTTCTCTTTCTCAGCCTTCACGAGGTTCTCGTCATGTGGGATGGTTACATCGATTATCATTGTGCGGCGCGCTAATCGGTCTATCTATTATTATTATTATTATTGTAGAATAATTTTGTGAGGGCATTCGTCAATCAATCAAATATCTTTGCTATGAAGAAAAGCCCCACTGATCACCTGCTAAAATATTTTAGTGTTTTTCGGAAATTTAAATACCTACAGTTTAAACCGCCAACGGATCTGAGAAGTTACCTCAAAAATAAATAATGTAACAGTGTACAAATATTTGAAACAGTTAAATAATAACAAACCGCTCCAGTAATTAAATTATCCGTGTAACCATTAACCGGTGAGTTTGCAAGTTTAACCAAAAGCGCGGTCACACTGCGAGCGACTTTAAAATGCTAAAGCGAACACGCTGAGTTATTGTTGTTTTATTTGTGGGAATGTAGGGACTATGGCGTTCCAATGCCATCAAGTTTCGTTGTAAAAAAAGTGATATGCGTCTTGTATAGCTCCGTCTCTCTCCCACACCTGAATCAGGTAATTTTAAGACGTCATTGTATGACATAGCGGATTACCCGGGTCACTGCAGTACTATCTAAATTACCAGTAGTGAAAGTAATGATAGTTCTACATTTCCCATTAAAGTAGCGAAATGCTTATTATACCATGAACATCCTTTTATTATACAATCCCATATTACAGAACATAAAGGTTACATTTAACTTCTGCAATACTTATGCATCACATTATGTAAAGGCGAAGATAAAACCAATGTTTTATATGAAAACATGCAACAGTATTAGATTTCTATTGACACATTTGACATTTACACTTTTACTTACATTGAAAATCTATATTTTGCAATACTCAAGAACATGTTAACATGTGTGTCGTGAAGTATCTTTTTGTATGAGTATTTGCTCTTTTACAAATGCACTTAAAGATTGTGTAGAAAGGTCAGTGAACCTCTTAGTGATGATTAGGAAGACATCAAGCAATTCATTTCCAGTATTAGCTGACCTCTGATAACTGACTGCTTTCCGTACAATGACAGGTCAGTTCATTGATACGACGTATCAATTGGTGATACGTTGCAAGTGAGACTGGTTTCTGGATTCTTTTTTCAGGTCAGGTTAAGTGATTTTAGATTTATCTATTGTGATGAATTTCTGAGGAGCCGTAATAAAAATCCGTAATAAAAAATAAAAAAAATCGTTTTCTTCAGACCATTGCTGTCCATACTTTGTTAGTAACAATTAATGAATTCACTTATGACTATGTTAGTAGAAAGTTATGCCGACTGAAAATAAAAATAAAAATCATGTCAACAAAATTTACACAAACACATACAATACAAATAATTACATAATTAGAATTAAATTCATTATAAAACATGTAGTCTAATGAGCCGTCCCACCACTGGCGATACTGGTCGATCCGCAATCATCCTTTGAATGACAATAGTTTGGGGTCTCCCCCTAATATACGTATTTTACTAAAACATATTAGCGTAAGTTAAGCATAGAAATCACAGCTGTTTTCACTTTTGATTCCGATTTATGTGATTTTCAAATATAGTATTTTATGAGGAATAATACTATAATATAGATTTTGACCGTTTAAACGTCCGTCTAATTACTAAGTGACGTACACTACTGAAATATCGCCTTTTCAGAACAAAAATATCTAAAATATACTAAACACATTTTATAAGTCCACTCACAAAATATATTTCTACGCATTGATCTTTAACCTTAGTTATTGCTACATGTACCTAAACTTAAGAGGTATTGAATAAACTTGATATTACTTAAACGGCGTACTTAATAGCAATTTGCGGAAGATTTCTATCATAAGAATAGAAACGGAGGACCAAGACGACCTCACTTGACTTTTTGACTTCTGAGGTTCTTTTTATCTTTCTTCTGAGGTTCTTCAGGGCTATTAATTACTTATTACAAATTATTTATTATTAACCACTGACAGAGACTTAACACATGGACAATAATTCATGTTAATGCAGTTGAATGTGTACGCGTTTCAACGTTGTGTCAGGTTTTAATTTTATGTACTTAAAGCGCTGTTATTAATACGATTCCATATCTTAATTTTGTCTTGTGGATAGAGGACTATAAGATATACGTAGTTTTTCACTATTTTTGACAAAAGTATTCCGTTTGTCAAAACGTTATGTTTAGGAAATCGTTCAGCTCACGCTCACAGTGTGACCATAGCTTTTAAAACAAAAATCTTCATCTGTGCATTATATAACAAGTGATACTGTAAGGTGTGTCGCAAATGTGTGGGTTATCAGGTCACTGTTAGATCACTGTACGCATTATGTACTCTAGTTGTTTTTATTATGTACGCATTGCGATATTTTTTTAAGTTTATTAATGCTTTAATTTAGTAGGTTGTACGAGGAAAAACATTTTAATTAAAGGACTTGTTGGTTTTCCTAAATACGGTATTTGACAAAAAAATCTTATTAGCCCGTCATGTAGATATCCAAAAAATTTGGACATGTATTTTATCTTTTGTCACGTAAACAAAAAATGTAGACGATACAAAGCGTTGAAAACTCGTGTGGCGTCACTTACCAGTACACTTTTTACTGGAAAGTGACGTTACAAGCCCTCACTCCTTATCTTTGATGCGTTTTATCTTCGTAATGTTTTATTGATTTGTGAAAATAAAAAATATGTATGTATACATAACCAGTACTTTTCAGTAATCTAACTGACGAACTAAATAGATTCATATTTTTTTTAACCTTGGCAAGGAATAGGGATTCCTAATTTAGTCTAGTGGAATCCAAGTAATATGAATTGCCCCTTCGATAAGAAAAAGCGTCACCATCCTTTTCTGACCGGGCTGTCTTTTTTAAATATTAACAGTTAAAAAGGGCAGATGTTAAGCCTTATTTGACTAGAAGACTTTTTTTTTTCCACCCAATTCTCTGTTTCCCGATAAAATAAGCCAGTCCTTTTGCTCTGAGCTCATCAGACTCACGAAAAAATTGGTTGTCTGTAAAGTCGGTTTATGGACGTGACAACGTCATAACAAAACATTGATGAAATTATCGTAACGTTACAATGAGCATAACGTTACAATGAGTCATCCTTTTTCGTGCATGCAGCCGGCGTTCATCGATTTGTTAGACGTTGTCACGTCAAAAAATGTTTTCGTGTAAATTAGAGTGACGTTAACGTAAGTTTTACAACCAAACTAACGTTTTAAAGGCATACCGTAACTTCTAAAAATACTACCTTATTCTAGTCAAACAAAACAACTGCTCCGTTACTAAGAAAAGTGAAATTTCAAAGTGAGATCGTAATCAATGAATAATTCTGTTAATTTTGTAAACTGCTACTTTTAATGAGGGGTTATTGACCTGCTGCAGTTTCAAAATAAGTCTAAATATGGTAACAAGTACGAGCCTTTTCATGAGTAAAAGTAAGGCTATTGAGATAAATGACAGATTTTTAAGGTGATCGACCTCTTTTGAAGTTTCGAGGAACTCTTGCGCATGCCTTTGCATAATACTTGTTTCGTTTGATCTGAGGTAGTGTTTCCTTGCACCTTAAAATCTACTAGTTTCAGGCCCAGTTACTGCAACGAATATAGTCGCCAAATTAATAATGTGAGAAATTGTCAAAAGCTTTGCTGTGATTGGTTGAATCAATTTTTCAACCGCCAATCGTATCACTTGACTTGCCTGTTATATGTGTCGGGTCGATCATTTCCTTATCAGGGGCTACTCTTTGAGCCCGAAGTCCGTAGTTTCGGGCGTATTCTAATCCATATCACCTAACCGTCAAGAATTAATGACAACACGATTTGACGGTTACTGTCAAATCGTGTTGTCATTCATTCTTAGTTCGAGTTCGGAACTAATCGTAAGTCTATAGGTGATACGGTGTAAAATACGTCAGCAACTAAGCCCGAGACTACGGACTTAGAGAGTAGCCCCCCAGAAACCAGGGTAGATTGTTTTCCACTAGAAATTCTCATTTAGACTCCTATTGTCGTATTAAGATAAAGAACATGACGGATCCAAATATTTACCTTATTTCACATTAACAGGTCAACTAAGTATTTACGCTCCATTCAAAATGACTTCGGTAAGACATTAAAAGACAAAAAAACACGTACGCATGCATCCATGCACGAACGCTCAATGCTCGCATGTAACATAGTCCAAAGCCGTATTTGACCTTGAAAGTGGTCATACCCGTATTTGACCTTGAAAGTGGTCATACCCGTATTTGACCTTGAAAACACGGCTACAATGACAAAACCAATGCAATAAGAGCAGTTAGTACGTTCTTATTGTCACGGGTAGTTGGTCCGTAAATGTCTGTTGCTATGCTATTATGTTTGCTAATTCTTATGTAAATTATGCACAGTTTTCTTTGTTACTGTTTGTGGGTTGATTGTTGTTTTAGTTCGGTTGGCTACTGTTGTTTTATTTGGCCCCTTTATCTCTCTTCTCGCACTACTATTATTATTATTATTTAGGGTTCCGGACTCAAAGGGTAACCAACGGAATCTTATTATTAAGCCTTCGCTGTCCGTCCGTCCATCCATCACTCCATCCGTCGGTCCAACCGTCCGTCCGTCTGTCTGTCTGTCTGTCAGCGGGCTATATCTCATGAATAGAACATTTGAAATTTTCACAGAGTGTGTGTTTCTGTTGCCGCTATAACAACATTAACAACAAATGAAATAAAAAATAATAATAAAAGGCATATAAGTAAAATAATAATTTCGGCTGCAAGTGCAATTCTGACTTGTACTTGACCGGTAAAGGATTTGCTCACTTTGCTTTTGGATTCTACGGTTCTGAAAGATTATTTTAAAATGGTGGTTCTTATGGAAAACATAATTCTCTACATATTTTATTAGTAACAGCTGTCGCCCGCGGCTCAACCCGCGTTAATGTCGAAAATTATCCCAAGGGAACATATTTCCGGGATAAAAAGTATCCTATGTGTTATTGTAGACTATAATCTACCTCTGTGCCAAATTTCATCAAGATCCGTTCAAACATCCATCCATCCATCCATATCCATACTTACAAACTTTCGCGTTTATGATATTAGTAGGAAGTAGGATGTACATTGTACATACATATATGTTAATTGTAAACCACAGACTATCTATCACATAACTTTTCTTCTTCTAAGTCAAATCCATGTAGTATGTAAAAGATCGATTTCCGCGAAAAAATGCCCATTGTGACATTACATGTGTACTTTACACATGTAATGTCACAATGGGCATTTTTTGTATTTTGCTATGATGTACAATAAAAAGTAATTCTATTCTATTCTAAAAAAATATGTGAGGGAAACCTTGAAAATACTGATATTTTCTTTCACTCAAGTTTTTTTGAATATTCTTTCAAAAACAACCTTCATTTAAAAAAAACCAAATCATAATTAATTTGATTATGTTTTGATCCTTTACTGTGACCAATGTATGCTCAAAAAGGCTAAAAAATGCAAATCAACCATTTGTTAACTTGTCTATTTATTTTTTAAACAAAGACCATTAAAACACATAATTTTAGCCAAACAAAACGCACTGAAGTTAGACTTTAGCATTTTTTGAAGACGTGACTTGTGTTAAAAAAATAACTTGAAGACGACCCAACCTTAAATTTATTTTCGAGAATGATGCCATTTGGCGATTCTTTGTGTGT
>NDFZ01001243.1:0-13230 GCA_002192655.3 Mamestra configurata | reverse complement strand
GCATGAGTTAACATACATGATGGTCCGGGATTGATGTTGGCAATTGACGTGCGATGATATACGCGTATGTACCTAGGAGTAGATGTGATGATGGTATGTTACTCTGGTTTAATCGAACTTGAATACTTATTAACTTGTGAATTTCAGAGGTAGGTTACGTTTAACTGTGACGTGTAGCCTTCGTTGTAAAGAGTGACGTCTCATTGTAGGTAGACTTGGATAAGTTTTACGTTGCAATCAATGAAGGTAAAAAATCTGCTGATGCCTATGTGGACCAGTTCTATGTTCACGACTATAGTTAATATCGTTTGCATGGCAATGGCGTATTAACCTTTTGAACGCCATTGTCACGTATACATGACAAGCAAGCGCGTGCTCTATACGCCAAACGTCACAAATATGTGACGAAAAGTACGGTGAATTTGTGACTTGGCGTCGGGGGCACGCCGATGCGTCTAAGCTCTGGCGTTCAAAAGGTTAAAGTCGTAAGTTCATCCATCGTGAAAGACAAGATAGGTACCTAGTGTATTGTTTGAGTCCTTACAAAATGGTAGTAAGGAAAGATGAAGGTACTTTATTACCAACCTTTCTGGTACCAACCAATACTGAGACTGGGCTGAAGGCTGAAGGCTGAAGGCTGAAAAGCCGTGGCGGCCGATACTTTCTCCACCATAGTAAGTCAATTTGTGAAGACTTATACCCTAGTATGTCGTTGTTGCTAGTGGATGGGTGGTCCTCTCATTAATTCGTCTTCAGTTAAGTTCCTAACAATAGTGTTTAAGTGCAAACCTGTTACTAACAATTTTATGGATTTCTTAGTTGTCCGAAATAAAATGATTTTATTTATTTATTTAATACTCCTACTTCACGGAAGCGCTTTATTACCAAGGACACAAGTTCCCGGATACTGTCCCCGTCTGCACCAGCACTATCAATAAGCGCCTGATATCAACTTTAACGAGGTTAGATTACGATAACCGCTTCGAGTATACTCGTCCGGCGGCCGGCCGAAACAAAGCTGGTCCGGCTAATTGTGCCCGGGCCGTATTCCATGCGTGCATGTTCCTTTATCAGATTACCTCAGCTTAGGCCATAACCAC
Organism: Mamestra configurata; assembly: GCA_002192655.3. Taxonomy (NCBI): domain Eukaryota; kingdom Metazoa; phylum Arthropoda; class Insecta; order Lepidoptera; family Noctuidae; genus Mamestra; species Mamestra configurata. The sequence goes on along the minus strand of NDFZ01001243.1, from coordinate 12,130 downwards.
AGAGCACTAGACTAGTAATTATAGCAATTGTGGTGGATGTCCAATCACATGAGAGATAATTAGACTAGTCTTAGTGCTGAACTAATTGACTGGGCGACGAATATTTAGTTATTGGGGGTTAAAGATTTAATTATTTTTTTTGGATTTTTGAATGGTTTGGAAATATATGTGTGTGACCTGGACTTTTGTTTTATGATAAAAATACGCAAGAGATGCAGTCGTTATATTCGCAAGATAGGGTAAACCGATCTTAAAACTAATTTTAAGTTTATAATATGCATAAGGTACTTTACCTACAGGAAAATCTATAAAGAAGTCTCTGGTTTTTAAGCAACATGTTTTTAAAATATTATTATTCGTTCGGAACCCTTTGCACGTGAATCCGACTCGCACTTGGCGAATTTGTTCAGAGATCCAATACAGTTGAAAAGTTTCTCCANCCCTTTGCACGTGAATCCAACTCGCACTTGGCGAATTTGTTCAGAGATCCAATACAGTTGAAAAGTTTCTCCACAAGTCGTCAATTTTCTTTGCTTTGGCGCTTTGGTCACCATTGATGATGCTGGCTTTCAGGAGTTCACCAGTGTTGATTCTGACTTTCAGGAGTTCGCCAGTGTTGATTCTGGCTGAACAGTGTGGCGGGATTGCTCTCATTATAAAAACATTTTTACCCAGAATTACTATTATAATAAAAAAAAATATAATTATTATGTATTATAATTGTAATTATTTTACTTAAGCAGTCCTACCACCTACATTTTGTTAACAAAAGTCCAGACTACTTACGTAGTCATATACTGTATATCCTGATTTACAACCTGAATGAGAANGGAAATCATCAAATGACTTCTTCCGCTCTGGGTGGAGCGGAAGGGCGTGTCAGACTCTTACTGACTAAAACCCATCCGTGTTCCTTCTAAAGCCCTTTGCGTTCCAGGGCCGCGGTGACTCTTTCGAACAAATTCCGCAACCCTGGCAGGTACTTAAGCAGTCCTACCACCTACATTTTGTTAGCAAAAGTCCAGACTACTTACGTAGTCATATACTGTATATCCTGATTTACAACCTGAATGAGAATAGACTGAAAACAACTAAATAAAATTAGCTGTCCATGCCTCCGCCCACATCAGACATGGATAGATTTAAACAATTTATAGAACACCCACGGGTCAGTTAAGTTGTTGAGTTTAAAACAAACATCTTACCTGGAACGAGCTTATTGTCTTAAGATTTTACTATCACAAATTTTAAATGAAAATCGGCTATTGTATTTCGATCACCCATTGATATTCTACCTCATCATCATCTTCCTGCCCTTATCCCATGTTACTTGGGGTCGGTGCAACACGTTTTGATGTGTAACATCTTTCCTATCGCTTTCCTGCAATCTTTGGGATTGATTTCGTGAAATGGGACGGAAGTGTGTAACAGGAAGCCGAGGATTTTATTTGACCAATGAGTGCGCGCAATGGTCGAGTGAGACGTCAGACGTTAGACATCCTATGCGACTACTGTAAGACTCGCTCGTTCGTTTACGTTTTTTTCTTCCATTCTGCCCTGTCAGCCATCACGCTATCACTAACTGCCATCTGATATCCTACCTACTCCCTACTAATATTATAAACTGGCTGCTAGTCCAGTCTAATCGAATGCATCTGAGTACCAGTATTTTACATGGAGCGACTATCTGACCTCCATCACCCAGTAACTGTACTCAGTTACTGGGTGATGGAGGTCAGACAGTTATCGTGTTACATGGTTACACGGTACCCCTTGGCAAGTTTGGTGTCAGATTTTATGACTTCTGACTAAACGCCAATCAGAGTGCCAATTCTACAAATTTTTAAGCAACTTTCGCATTCGTATGTCAGTCGGAACCTGTCAAAAATGTATGGAAAATTAGATTTTCTTTACAAATTGGGACTGAGATGCGGATGCAAACATCATCTTCCTGCCCTTATCCCATGTTACTTGGGGACGGCGTAACACGTTTTTTTCTTCCATTCTGTCCTGTCAGCCGTCACGCTATCACTAACTCCCTTTTCTTTTATATCACTCCTAACACAATCCATCCATCTTTGCTTTGGCCTCCCTCTCCCTGTCCGTCCATGCACATTTATATTCATAACTCTTTTAGCATAACTCTTTTAACATGCATGTCATCTGCAACTGTTCACGTTGCAACGCAAACGTTGCTAAAAATGAGTAGAATTGAGATCTACAAATGACAGGTATGTTAAGATAGTCAACCTTCCATGGGCCGACCTAGAAGTAATGCCACAGATCTATAAGCGCGGCCGCTGACTGGGCACAAAATATTTAAGGGTCACCATCAACTCTAAAAGAAAAACGGACCAACCTAGGCTAGCGTTGCTTTTAACCTTGAAGGTCGACCCGTGTGGCTGGCGTCGACCTCGACCAACACCAATTTCCGACCTACCGATTTCCGGCATTTATTTATTTATATATTATGACGGAGCCAACTGGCTTAATCAGCCGTTTAATTGGCTACAACTTTTCATTAACGGGGTGGTTTAATTAGCGGCCTAAATGACATCCAGCCATTGCGTCTAATACCACATATAATGATCGGTCTGGCAGATGCATATAACAATCAATTTCAACATTTTACGACGTGGCTCCTATAACTGTCTGCAGGGTTTAAAGGAACTTAACATGAATTAATGTTGGGATGCCCTATGCTTCCTGTATTGTGTTCCTCTACTTGGCCAGGAAAGCTATTAACAATATTGAACCAATTAATTTGCCTAGCTATTCAATTAAATGCCGAGATGGCACTTAGGGCGCTGATTAGAGGGCGCCGTTCAATGAAAAGACTAGGCAGCCAATTAAAAGGCTGATTAAGCCAATTGGCTGCGACATATATGTATACTTTATTGTAGGTATACCTAATTTGCGCTTTTTTCAACAAACCAAAATAATAAAAATTAGTACTTCAAACTCAACTGAACTCCACCACACAGACCATTTACAGGCACTTTCGAATTGTCAAGGTCAATCGATCAAAAAGATGAAGCTATTTGCATGGTCCAAAGCGTAGATCTCTATGGAGAAGAATGTGCAAGAAACTCCACGGACACTCTTTAACAAACAATATTTTTTTATAAATATCATTCATGTTGAAATTGTACATATATGTGAGAACGATGTAAAAGACGTGAAGGATAACAGCGTCCGGATTAAAATGTGGCAGCCGCGAAATGACCAGTCCCAGCTGATGGCTAACAAATCAACAAAAACAGTAATAGCCTAAACAATATTTCAGTCACTAACTCACAGAATAACCAGTGTTAAAAGACAATGCCTCAACAAACTTACTACGTATTTCATTGTTTCGCAACTCCGTACGTAATAAAGATTCTCCAAGATTTCTTGTAGCCTTTTCAGCATAATAAATTAGGCTGTGCTGGAGCTTGTAACAGCTGATGTCTAACTTCAGTTCAAACTACCTTCATCCTAGGTGTTTTGAAGCTGAATAAATTACTTAATATTGACTGTGGAGTCTTGCACCTGTGATGATGTAGGGTAAGAAAATATATGGTTTACGTGTTTTGATACATTGTCTTCTGTTCCTTGGAAATATGTAGCCTTTTTTTTAGGATGAGAAATCATCAAATGACTTCTACCGCTCTAAGTGGAGCGGAAGGACGTGTCAGACTCTTATTGACTAAACTCTATCCATGTTCCTGCTAAAGCCCTTTGCGTTCCAGTTGAATTGACTTTAATGTGGTCCNAATATATGGTTTACGTGTTTTGATACATTGTCTTCTGTTCCTTGGAAATATGTAGCCTTTTTTTTTAGGATGAGAATTCATCAAATGACTTCTACCGCTCTAAGTGGAGCGGAAGGACGTATCAGACTCTTATTGACTAAACACCATCCATGTTCCTGCTAAAGCCCTTTGCGTTCCAGTTGAATTGACTTTAATGTGGTCCTTTTTTTTTTAAGGATGAGAAATCATCAAATGACTTCTTCCGCTCTGGATGGAGCGAAAGGGCGTGTTANGTGGAGCGGAAGGGCGTGTCAGACTCTTACTGACTAAAACCCATCCGTGTTCCTTCTAAAGTCCTTTGCGTTCCAGGACTGCGGTCACTCTATCGAACAAAATAATAAATAANGGCGTGTTAGACTCTTACTGACTAAAACCCATCCGTGTTCCTTCTAAAGTCCTTTGCGTTCCAGGACTGCGGTCACTCTATCGAACATAATAATAAATACTTCCGCAAGGACATGGGCAGCTTGGAATCAGGATTTTTTCAAAGTTCTTGACAATGTGACGCCCCCTGTAACGTAGGACATCACTGGCACTCTGATCTCTGACTCTTTAATTTAGAAAACTAGCGACTCGCCCCAGCTTTGTCCTGGCCAGTTTAAATACATAGATCTCCCTCGTGTATTGCTCTTTAGCCTGGTGTCCACCGCGAGCGGAGCAGACCCATTAATAGTTCTTTTACCTCTCACGAGAAAACTGCTTACAGTTATTTCCACCAACAAAGAGTCGAACGAAAATGACTCAGCGGGCAAAAAGAGTAAAAATGAGCTCGCGGTGGGAATCAGACCACTAAACTCTTTCTTGGTGGAAACGCAAACCTATTTCATGAAAACCAAGTCCGCTCCGCTTAGTCATTTCTGGCTCATTACTCTTTCTCATATATCCCACGTTATAACACCAACTAGTTTGTTTGTGCACAAAAAACTATGCAGTATCCTAACGAGAACTTTAAATTGACAAAATGAAGTATTATTAAGTGGATATTTATTATTTGAATCATCGACATTTTTGTTCCCAAAAATTTAATATTATTAAGTCATAGAAAAGTCCATATAGCATTAATTACACCAACCTTTAACTAAAAACATTAACTCAGTGCTTAACATACATCTTTCTTACTCTTGTTGATCTTCCTCTTAATTCTCTCAGTGTACGCGGCAACAATGTTAGTCAACAGTGGCAAGGCTGAAGACTTTTCGTCATCTCTCACTCCTACTTCGGTGCAGAGGTCTGCCCTGAAATAGATAAGCAGTCATGAAGAGTTTGGAATATACTTTGTGGAATGACTTATAAGGGTTAAATCTCGTACTTAAAAAGCTCCGCTCAAGTTCAAACACAAGTCGCAATATAATCTCAGCGAAGAAAAACCTGTCGAAATGCAGGGGTAATCAGAGGTTTGTTGTTAGTTTGTGACTGTGAATGCAAACTTCTCTTAAAAATACGAGGATTGCTCCTCTGACCGTCAGAATCGTCAGCCTCAAAAATATTTCGTCTCTCATCAATACAACTCTCTAAAAACATCTAGAGACCAAACACGATGATCCTTTTTTTATATATTTGATTCACCGACAACCAAAACGGGATGAGGCTGGCTGATTTTACGAGGATTTATTGCTGTATCAAAACCTCACGCCTTTATTACTCAAAAGTTTAGGTAGCACCCAGGTAGGCCATTGCAATCAGAATTTAGTACAATGGGGTTTCATAAACCCGTCGAATACGCAATGTGAGTGCGGCGTTCAGAACATGAGCCATACTTTGGAGTGCCCGAAGTGTCCATACACCTTAACTTTGGGAGAATAAGTGAATGCCACCCATCCTGCAATGAAAGTAGTCACCAAATGGGCCCAAACAATTTAAGATGTAAACTATCAACTCTAAAGAAGAAGATGAATTGTATAAACTAAAACACCCTACCTGGTTCTCTTATCCTTCGGCATAGCAGCCTCAGACATCATAACAGATGCGGTGTACAGGTACCCGTTCCACTCCAGGTATTCCCTCACCAGCTCGTTGACTAGAAGCACTTCCTCTACAGGAACGGGTGGTGTTGAAACAACCCCTGTGGTCTGCCGCTCCTGGAGAAGTCCTGTAACTTTTGCTCGAACCTGTGGAGATAAGGATTGAAAGTTTAGATTCTTCTTATTGAGTTAATGTTAAATATATTTACATATAATATAGTATTTCAATACTTCGGCCTTAAGTGAAGGTATAAACTGTGGACTTGTGAAGTGGGAAGTGAATCAATGATCAGCATTTTTTAAGAGGTGCAGGTCCAAATAATTCATCTTGTTTTGTGAAGTAGATTCAAACGACCTAGGCTATGTCGTTATGGATATGTGGATGCACATATCCACTAAAAAAACTTAATTCTAGCAAAGGAAATCTGTATCGGAAAATTTAAAATATGAAACTCAGATTTTATCAATCAGTAATTTTAGCAAATCAAATAGCATACATTTTGTAAAATAAAGACAATTCCATTATTTAAATTGTGAAAGCATTATGATCCATGTTGATTTAATTCACTGTTACCTATTTAAATAACCAATTAAACAATAAAATGTCGAGAGCAGATCCCGAAAAATTTGCGAAACACACGTAATGTGTTCTGGATCAGCGCACAAATTAAATAAAAACGATCAGAGCTTAATTTGTGCTTAAACATTGGGTTTTATTTCAGCCTAGCACTTAAATGGCGCGTATCATTATGCAAACCACATTATATTACGACCACGGTTGCTTGTGACAAATAGTTGTGCGATCGAAATCGGACCGGAACATTTTTTGTAATGGATTTTTTTCAGCTTTGTTGGTGTTACGTGAAAGGTTTATATGATAAAAAATTCAGGAAACAGTTTTGGTTATAAATGTGCTTTATGACAAAATAAAATGTAAATAAACGCCAACTGGATGGACTAACGGCGGTACATATGATACCCCTAGGCAAGACTGGTTTTTGAATTGCTGGCTTCTGACAAACATGTACAAATGACAGCCGGGACCAACAGCTTAAGGTGATTGCGTAGTGGTAGTCCGCCAAATTATAATTTTGTTGTATTTTTTTGCAAATTGCAGGTTAGTCTCAGGTTGTAACTTGATCACAACATGATACGCAACAATAACAAGAGTATGTATGTAATTATAAACATGACAATAATCAATACGTCTATTAATATCATCAACCTGCAAATTGCAAAAACCACAAGCAAATTTGAATTTCGCCGACTACCACTTCAGATCCCGCTTAATGTGCTTTCCGAGTCACGAAGGAGTCTCGGTATGTCATGGATGGTTGCTGATTTTGCTTATCTTAAGCGTAACCGAAGCGTAGCCGAAGCATAGCCGAAGCGACTCGTTCTATAGACACCTTAGTCAGCACTGACCAGTGACCATAGATATCGACTTATTACGTTAAGACATACCTCTGCATTTATTTTGCTCAAATATCCATTTTTCTTTAGAAGATCTTTGATTGCAACTAAAAGCTCTTTCTCTGAAATTGGTTTTTCGCTCATTTTATAAGAACTATAATACTGTTTCCGAAAACTGACAATAAAACATGTCATTTTTGAAAGTTATGTTTTATGTCAGATACGATTTATATTTCTCGGTAATATAACCAGCCAGTTGTAAACCACAACAAAGAGGTTCGTAACTAACTATTTTAAAGTGTTTCGTTATAAACCTTTGTAAGATTATTTTTTTATCTGCAGTTATTTATTAGGGTATTGCCATTTTTTAGGGTTGCGTACCTCAAAAGGTAAAAAAGGGAACCCTTATGAGATCACTCTCATGTTTTTAGTTCAAATTGTGGTTATAACCCAATTACTTTATAGTTACAATTTTTGAAGCAGAGCTGGGTAAAATGCAAGCTTGGTTTTAATTAAAATTTGAATAACAAAATACTATCTTCTGTGTATTTAATATATAAAATACAGTATTTTAACTATTTTAATTTGAAATATGAAATATAAATGACAAAATACAGTCAGGTTAGATTATATTAGCCATTTTGCTTACGAAAGCTGTCAAGCGCTATTTTCTGCAGAACGCAACCATTAATAAGATAGCTAAATTTATGTTCAGATGTATTTGGAAGCCATAAGTATTCGAAATACTAACTACAAAACACCTCAGCATCAGGTATTTAAAATTAAAATTACATGTATAAGAAGTAATTGAATTACAAATACTACATACGGATTTTTATTTTAATTACAAGTTATTCTTATACTGCCCAACCCTGTTTTGAAGGAACTGAAATGCAGTTTATCTATCTAATTAGCCTGTTATGTCATGTTAATACATGCAAAGGCTTACCTCTTCTTTTTTCCACTAATCCAGCTATGCCAATGCCACATGATTTGTAAAAAGGGTGTTCTCTTATTCCTCTCTTCAAAAATAACAGTGAAGCAGGCTTCTTCTGGGTAAGCTCGCTCCATCGTCGACTTTGTCTCTGTCATCTATGACCGAGACTAGAGTCAAGAGCAAACTCATCTACATCTACATCTACATTAATATTAAAGAGGAAAAATTTGTATTTTTGTGTGTATGTTTGTAATGAATAAACTCAAAAACTACTGTGCCGATTTCAAAATCTTTCACCATTGGAAAGCTACATTATCAGCGAGTAACATAGGCTATATTTTATCCCCGTATTCCCACGGAAACGGGAACAACGCGGGGGTGAAACCGCGTGACATCCGCTGGTCTAAAACAACAAAAATAAATAAAGAAGGGACAGTGGTACGCTTCTTGTACAGTTTCATCTTCTTCCCAAACCGGAATCATGATGATTTTAAGATGACATAGAAGGACCCCAGTCTCACATTGGAGGCAATTTTTTTTGGTAGGAATTTACTGCGAAATAAATTAAGAAATTCCTGTAAGTGTCACTGTTACATTCATTCACTCACATCTCCAGCCCGAATCTAGTTCCAAGAAAAAGCAATCCGAATTTGACGTAGAAAAATCCTTCCAAAATTAAACTCGCCTTTACAAAATTAGGTAACCTTGGTATAAAATTCAAATAACGGAGCTCGGGGGAGGCTTTAAGTGATTCAATTCCAGTAATAGGAGGTTACTTGAGATACAGACTTATATCTGGGACGTAGCCTCGCGTATGAGACTCCGTATCAGTGACGTAACAGGCTATATTTCAAAATTGGTCTCAGAATGAGAGCTTGGAAGAATGCTGGTTTAATTCTGAACACGATGTTTTGTTCGGAGCCTTAATAAGCAGTTTTTAGTTAGTAGTTTTGTTGTTAGAATTTTAAGTAGAATCGTTAATACGATAGTAATAAAAGAGCACTATTCAATAAAATATATAGAGTGCGGTGTTGTCACTATCAACGATGTTGTTTTGGTGTTTATTTTAACAAATAATTGATCAGCTTCAAAAGTAATTCAAACATATTATTTTACTTTTTCTTTTCGAGTAGATGGTTAACTTTTTAAAAGTTATAGATCTCAAAAATTGCCAGTTTTGGACCAGATGAATGGACACTTTAAAATCAGTACCTAAATCAAGTTCATCAGTCTGAATCCATGAAGACACTGAATATGTCTTTAAATTAATTAGTCAATTTGTTTGCATCGGGATTCTAATGGCCCTTTTTGGTATTGATAACACTGACAGAATCATATTGCTGTTCACTACAGCCTCATAAAATGCTATGCGATATAAAACATCATTAAAGTGATTCACTTCAACACTGCGCTCGAAAATGGTCGAAATATCACATTATTCAACAAGTACTGTCAGCAAAAGATATAAGGTTGCAATCAACTCACTGTCTCTAGCTTTTAACGAGGTAGAGATATAGCGTTGACCATTCAATTAAGTGAAGTGACCAAAGGGACAATTCTGGTATTTTTAAGGGGCGTTCGCAATTTCCCTATATTTCGACATAGATTTTCACTGAGATTTTGCAACTTGAATTTGATTTTCCATTATTAGAAGAAATTGCCTTGTGGTCTTATTTATCGCAAGTAAACGATTATGTGCTCATCACATAATTACAAAATGTTTAAAGGTGGGTTCTCTTTCAGCCTCTCCGCACATAGAAAAAGGCTTACTTTACATGTACATAAAGGAATGTTAGCTACAATAAAATAACCAATTTTAATTTATTGTATTATTCCTTTTTTTTATCTACAAAATTAGGTAGGCTATCCAAAACAGACGAATATTCGTTTGCACAGTCCATCTAATGTCCATTGTTGGCCTGCACTCCAAACTCTTTCGCCGTCTATACAACAAAAATAGCTCCACCCGTATTTTTACACAGAGAGACTTTGACGTATGGTATAACGACCTGCGGCCAACTGCAAGCGCATTCTTCCTGCAGTCGGAATAACCGTGGCCGTAACTAATGTTTAGCGCATTAACTTGAGGCCATAGATCACTGAGACGCCTCGACAGGCAGTGCTATAAACGGGAATCTCAAAACGTTCCATAAAAACCAAGCACGTCTGTGAGTGTCACCGTTTTGTCGTTGACATTGACGGCCCGTGACGATTTGATAGGTGAAACTTGAGCTGTCTTTCATAAATTTTATTCTGCCAGCGGCTTCGTCCGCGTGAAAGTCGAGATTTTTCCCAAGGTAACATACTTTTGGGATAATAATTATCTGATCTCCTTTCGTAAGATTGCCCTGTACGTCCATGCTGCACTTTGACCGCTTGTACTGCTTATTAAAAAGTCTACAATAAAGTATATAAAAAAGAATACATTTTAATTCAGGACATGATTTAAGGATGTGATTAAAACACACTATGTTTAAAATTGTTTCATTGGAACGTCGGTGGAAAAATAACTGTCTGCGGACAGCCCCATATGTCTTGCTGCATCAAGGGTTAGCTTATAGAATATCTATATCTATAAGACATGATCTGCCAAGTTCGATCCAAATCTGTTCTGCTGTGAAGACGTGAAGTAACAAACAGACAGACAGTCATACTGAGTTACCCTTGCCTATAGACGCTAGTTCCATGCTCTATGTTTAAAACTGTTTCATTGGAATGTCGGTGGATAAATAACTGTCTACGGACAACCCTATATGTCTTGCTGCACCGAGGGTTAGCTTATAGAATACCTACATGATTGTATGTCCTAAACCAAGACATGATCGACCCGTGTACCAAGTTTAATCCAAATGCATTCAGCCGTTACGATGTGACGAGGTAAGAAACAGACAAACAAAGTTACCTTTGCCTATAGTCGCTGGTTCTATGCTCTATGTTCTGTTACGTTGGAACGTCGGTGGATAAATAACTGTCTGCGGACAGCCCTATATCTCATGCTGCATCGAGGGTTAGCTTATAGAATAGAGAGGTGCTATTTAGCTTGCAGTCTTACCCGTTTGCTCCGTTGTTTTAATGGTTGGCGCACATTAGTTGATTGTGAATTTAATTATTTTGTGGAGAAGTTACGTTGAATTTTAGTGGCTTAGGTTTTGTATAGCGTGAACTTTTTTTTAAAACAGGTGTTTTTTTCTAGTTGTAGTTCATGATCAGTAAGCATGCCAGCTCTGTGATGGTACTTTTTCTTTCTTAACTTTGTTTTTAAGTTTAATATCGATTACAAAAAAAAATGCTTTATCAAATAGTAGTGGTCCCGGCAAACTTCGCACCGCCATAGAATAATTTTTTGCCGTGTTTTGTTTTTGTCATGTATCAGAAACGGTGTTGTATTTGAAAATGATGTCTGTACATTTTTTTTTCTGTAATTTCTCCCATGTTTTAATAGTTATTCTGTTATTCGGAGCAAAGACAAATCCAACAAACCAAAGATTTTCGAAATCGGTCCAGCTGTTCTTGAGTTATAAATGGTGTAATTAACCTGACTTTGTTTTATTTATAAAGATAGATGTTCATAGATATGACCGTGATATCACGGAGTGTCCAAACTTTTATTCCTCAAAACCGCGCTCAGTTTTTGAAAGTCCCTTGAGTACCTTAAACATTAGCAGCAGCAGGTTTCTTCAGCGAAAAAAACAGCGCTGAAATGCTGCAAGTGTTTTCTTTGATTTCTTTTGTTTTATACGCGTTTGTCCCATCCATCATTAGTGACAGTAATAATATTGCGATCGCATGCTACGCGTGCATTGTGACCACATCGCGATGATAGATAACGTGTTATCGCAGTTTAACTACTGAATAATTGCTGTTTCTGCTGCTTTACATAGATTGAAGAGTCTCTTACCGGTTCTTCTCTGTAGGAAACAACCTATAGTGATGTGTTCTGGAGAAAAAAAAAATCTGTTTGATCTTTCAGTTTGAGGATCAAAAATATTTGACATTTTTTGTTGCTTTATCTAAAGCTTAAAAAT
>NDFZ01001242.1:0-13217 GCA_002192655.3 Mamestra configurata | reverse complement strand
ACTGCTGACTAAATGTACATTTTTGTAGACGTTTTTATTTTGAATAAATTATTATTATATTATTATTATTATTCATTTGTCATTATGTACGAGATTACCATTCTATGCCATTTCTTTCAATGGAGTGTCAGTGGTTGACCATTGGAAAGTCATAATGACGCTATTATATTAGTAGATTACGAAACTTGTCAAAATCCACAATTATGAAATCAATGATAGACCATTATGATACCTACTATTGTAATAGCAGACTTGGGGCCCAGGTCAATATACCTGACGCTGGCATTCTGCTGGATCCCAATAGCAACATACGGACTACGAGCAAATGCAGAACAGTTAAAATGTCAACAAATAAATAGGTAGTGGCTTTGTGTATGAAACTGTTAGGTGAGTATGTCCACATTAGTTTTTTACCCGACTACGGCAAAGTCAAAAAGAAGAGTTATGATTTTAGCTGTCTATGTATGTATGTTTCACGGTAGCGCATAAACTACTGATCCGATTTTGATGAATGGGGTATCAACAGATTCGTAAAAATACTCCGGGTGACATAGGCTATGTAAGTTTTCACTAAATTTAATTTGCGGAATTTACAGGTTCAGGAGTTAATCTTTTACGGGCTCGCTGTTTTGGAACGGTTATTGTTTACATTGCCTATGCCCAAAACAGCAAATATTTTATCATTTTCATTGGTAGCTTTGTTTTATGGTGGCTAACAGGGTTCACGAATCTTACTAGCTACCGCCCGCGGCTCCGCCCGCGTGAATGTCGAAAATTATTCCAAGGGAACGTACTCCCGGGATAAAAACTATCCTACGTCCTTTCCCGAAACTCAAACAATCTCTTTACCAAATTTCATCTAAATCGGTCAGCTGTTTGCACGTGAAAAAGTAACAAACATACACACACACACACTCACAAACTTTCGCCTTTTTAATATTAGTGTGATAAAAGTTACCTGACTACGGTTCTCGGTGGTAACTAAATAAGTTTTAACAAGGAACTAAAACTTGCATTGTATCTGTTGTTGTTGTTGTAGGTTTAAGTAGTAAAAATCAACGTGAAACGAAATGTAGTTTTCTATAATAATAATATTTATTTATTTGCAGACCGAGGTCCATAGCGTTAGTAAATACATTAAGCTTAAACTAGCTTAAAACTATTTTTAGTGGTACACATACAATAAAAACGNGTTGTTGTAGGTTTAAGTAGTAAAAATCAACGTGAAACGAAATGTAGTTTTCTATAATAATAATATTTATTTATTTGCAGACCGAGGTCCATAGCGTTAGTAAATACATTAAGCTTAAACTAGCTTAAAACTATTTTTAGTGGTACACATACAATAAAAACGAGACAGTTACAATTTAACACAAACAAAGATGCCAGTCCACTCACCTAGCTACGACCTGAGTGTGCAGTCCCACCCATCGGCTCAGCATTGGACAGTCCCACCGGTCACTCAATGCACTCAGCATGCTGTGGGAGCTGCCGCGTATTCTGTGCCATAGAGAGGTGCAACGCTTACGGATAAATGCGTAGAAATCATCCACTCTCGCATCGGCAAACATACCAGACGCGCTACAGAACCGCGGCCCACAAGCATTCTAAATGCATTGTTGTACTGGACACGCAGAGCGCTGTATGCCCTCTGCGTATACTTTACCCACAGACTGCAGGTGTAGAAAGTCTGACAATATGCTCGAAAGAGGGTCATTTTGACCTCACGAGTACACCGTGCAAATCTGCGGGCCAACATATTACCGAGGACAGACAGCGCTCTGCGCTCCCTCTCTATGTCCAGGTCATCACATAGATCGTCAGTGACCCAGTGGCCCAGGTATTTAAACTTTGTAACCCGATTTAGGGGAGTATTTTCCAATGAGAGATGCGGATGCGGCACATTCACGTCACCTTTGGTGCCAACTTTAAAAACAAGAAACTCACTCTTACTAACGTTATACCTATGCCCATGAGCCACCGCGTAATTCTCACACATCTTCAAGAGTCGTCTCAACGCACTGATCGAGGGGCTCAGCAGGACCATGTCGTTCGCATAGCTGATGTTGTTGACAGCAACACCATCAACATGACAGGCAACGCCAGTGCCGCTGAGCTCAACGACCAGCTTGTTTACGTATAAGTCAAATAGGCGTGGGGAAGTGATCCCCCCTGCCTCACTCCACATTTCAATTTGTATTCATCTGAGAGAGTCCCTGCCCATCTAACATTATTTATTTGATTTTCGTACCAAAACTTTAGTAAATAAGTAACTTCAGTCTCCACTTTACTCTCACTTCTCATCTTCTCCCACAGAAGGTCATAGAACACAAGGTCAAACGCCTTGGATAGGTCTAAGAAGCACGCGTTAACAGCTGTTTTCCTATCCGTATAGTACCGGATAGTTCGCTTACGACACATAATAATTCTATGACTAGCTAGTTGTGTGTACTCTGTGCTTGTCATCTACACTCAGTGATGTTCTATTATATCCGTGCAGGCACTCGATTATCTTGGTTATATAAATCATTCATTTTCATTTCACTTACTTCATTTATTTCAGTAACAAATTTTACATTGTATCGAAATTTTACACTAAATTATAAAATTCACAATATAGGTAAAAATTGATATCGTTTAGTATGTAACGTTGCATCTGTTATTTTAGAAACTAAGCAAACAAACCAATCGACAAGTCATTGCAATACAGTTCCAACCCGTACACATCACTTATTACGCCTTTGTTTTGTCTCACTCGCTCACGTCTTAGGAACTAGTTTGTTTCCCACTCCATTCGACTTGTGCGCGCCGCGAGCTGCGATCGAGGAGCGGGCTTGAGTCGGGACAGTTGAGACGCGCGTTCACGATACGATACTTGTGCGTGACGTCACACGTGCAGTCTCACCCTAAACTGCCTAATTCTCAAATAAGCTAATAAATACTTATTATTAAATAAAATACTTAAATAAGTGTGTTATCCCCGTATTGGGTAAGTGTTGACAATTAATTCATTGCTTCCTCATGTGTCATGGTGTTCAATGACTTGCAAAATTGTGTTTCATCATCTTTTTCTTGACACCCATTTCTATTAATTTCTTATGCCATCATTAACCTTTGCTTGAATCATTGTTTATGTTCGTAGTTAATAATTTAAATGTGCTTCACACTCCTTTTTATTTATTTGCTTAACTTTGTAAACTCCGATTCTGAAGGTGACCTTTACACACAATCGCCTTAAAGCGCAATAGTACACTATCCGCCTTTCGCTTATGCTTACGCTTCCGTGGTCACCGTCAGGAGAGGATTAGCAGAGGGCTCGGTTATTTAATTGCTGGACATAAATTCCAGGGTCCCAAGTTCCGGGTTCATTTGCCCGAGGAAACCGCTGCCGTGACATCTGGCGGTCAACGCACTAGCTGACATCTGCACCCTTACATCAACCCTGCGGGTCATCATCCACCCAGGGTCAACTCCTCGGCTCCTGCGTCATCTTCAGCAACGCGTAGCCAGGATAGTACCTAACGCGCCTACCTCCTTAGGACAGAAAGCTTATGACGGGCTTTCTAGTACCTCGACCCACAATAAATTTATTTGAAAGTGCTTGGTGACTTGTTTATTATATCTCCTTAGTTTAATAGCATTCACACGCTTCAAATAGTATCATTAGTAAATCGATCGTTTTACTTCTAAATTCCACAAGTTTTTAAGTTATCTTATTCTTTATTACAATATACAAAAAACAGTTGTTAACGCAAAAGAGCCAAATGCAAATCAATGTGTTATATTTTTTTATAATATTTCGTTGATTTGAGCGATTTTTCCACTTCTTCCGGAAAAAGTCTACTTATACCAAAGAGATAGGACATGATGCGGTGCGTAGTATTATAAATAATACAACATGCTGCCAGTGGCGTGCACACAAAGGACAATTTAAGACCATGCCTACCCTACCAAGAACGCATAATAAAACAACATGTAATAAATTAATACAACAAAAACAATATTAAAAAAGTTAAAACTCCTACAAAAATGTTTAAAGTAACATGTAGCAGCGCGGAGCGCTAGACGCTCGCGTAACTCACTATACAACGTGGTTAGGCAAACGCGCTATCGGCCTTATTTCCATTCATAAATTTACGCTTGTGTAGCACACAGCTGCATAATTTCGTGTGTATGAACGGCACACATGTTTAGATTATGACTGAACTTATGCTCCATCTCCGACCACAGTAGTTGATCTGATTGGCTAGTTAAAATTGAATGAATTATGTGGGGTTGCCAAGTTGTGATGATTTGAGGAATTGCTGGTAATTCGAGAAACAGACTACACACAGACACGATAGTTTCCTATAAGACTACTAAACACAATTAAAAAAACATGGTGGTATTGTTAAATTTATACTTTCCAAAAATTTTAAACTGTAAGGAATAGCAAAAGCCCTATAAAATAATTAAAAACGGCATGAATTACATTTTTTCCCCAAATATGGGAAATTTCGCTTAGATTTTTGGGTTAATTGGATTTCTATGTTACGG
This sequence comes from Mamestra configurata, assembly GCA_002192655.3. Classification (NCBI taxonomy): domain Eukaryota; kingdom Metazoa; phylum Arthropoda; class Insecta; order Lepidoptera; family Noctuidae; genus Mamestra; species Mamestra configurata. The sequence continues at coordinate 8,681 of NDFZ01001242.1, read as the reverse complement.
CCACACTTTGCTAGGCAGTGATTGGTTGCGGCAATATATAATGGGGCAAAATTAGAAATCTGCAATTTTAGAGCTTTCGTTAAACTAAAATATTGCTATTTTATTTGGTAGTGTTTTTTATCGTCAAATAAGAAAGTAGAGTTTTCTTTTAAGAAACCATATTGTTTCATGTGATCGCGATCTCAACTGTTTACTTTTTATAATATCTTCATGAGTTATAAGTAATTCATTTTGAAACTTACTGTAGTGCTAATATAAAAGTTTATTTAGTTAAAAATGGTGTTCGAATGTGAAATCTGTGCTGACGATGTGTGTTTATTAGAAATTAAAAGCAATAAGTTTTCGCAATTAGCGTATAATGATAAGATTCTAATTGTGTCTAGAGGTCGATGTTTACCCGAATTACGAGAATTAATCCAAAAACATGGTAATTCATCATCTCGAACTCGTCATTTTAACCCTCAAAATTATGCAAAATATAAAATTAATGGTTGTGTGGATGTATACACACAAATAAATTATTTTGTTTTCCGTGCATTTTGTTTAATACTTCTGTAAGTGAGGGATATATAGATTTGCATAACTTCCATTCCTCTGCAAAAAAGCATGACCTATCAGAAAAACATCTAGAGGCTTGCTTAAAGTTAAATACATTTGGTAAATCACGTATTGAAACTAGTATTAATAGCCAGTTAAGATTAGATATAGAAAGGCATAATTCCAAAGTAGATAGAAATAGAAATATTTTTTAGAGACTGATCGATGTTGTATGCTTTCTGGGAAAACAAGAATTAGCTTTTCGCGGCCACGATGAATCATTATCATCATAGAGGTAATTATTTAGAAACAGTAGATTTATTAGAAAAATATGACGGAGTTTTAGAAACCCACTTACAAAACGCAAGTACCTCATTCACAGGCATGAGCGTTGCATCTGTGATAACTAATCACATCAAAGACGAAATTAAACAGTCCGATTACGTAGCTGTTCTCGTGGACGAAACCCCGGACATAAGCGGCCGAGAACAATTAGTTCTGATTTTAAGATATTTTCGTGATTTCGAAGTAGTGGATCGATTTATTAAGTACGTAGATGTCAGCGCGGATCGGACCGCTGTAACCTTAAGTTCTATAATTTTGGAAACTTTAGCAGATTTAGATTGTCATTCTAAATTAATTGCTCAAACTTATGACGGGGCAGCAGTTTTATCCTCTCAAATTAACGGTGTGCAGGCTTTGGTGAGGCAAAAATGTCCGCAAGCTATGTACGTATGGTGTTCAGCACATGTATTAAATTTAGTTTTAACGAAATCTTTTGAACGGGTTCCTGAAACAAAACGCTCACCCACTTGGATAAGATATTTGGGGTGGCCGAATCTTTCATAATTTGCATCGTTAGAATATCGTGATTTCAACTTTGAATAATCTGGTGAGTTTTTTTTTTGTTATCCGGCCGTTTGCCTACCCTTTCTTGAGACCCACCGAGTCACCGCACGCCACTGCATGCTGCTTTTTAAACCCGCTTTTGAAATACCACTAATTTATAGAATCGAGATAATTTCTGATTTTTGTTTAATGCTCCCAATCTTTTTTATACTGCGACTCCCTTTACATGTTGTATTTTTTTGCGACGCCCTCATAAAAAAGTTACATAGGTAAGTGTAGCTCCATTTGAAAAAACAAAAAGGTGTGTATACGTACCATCAAGAGGATGGACGTGCCTTTCTGAATAAGATTCACTGAAAAATATTTCTTTTTTCCATTTCTGTTTCTTTTCTACATTTGAAATTCTTCTGAAATAAATTTTATTCGCCAGTTGCAGCATAATATGCGTTTCATTTCCGTGACGGTTTGCGACGCCTCTGGGAAAGCACCGCGACGCCCCGGGGAGTCGCGACGCACAGTTTGGGAACCACTGGTTTAATAGGTATCGATTTAAGAGATCATTCAGGCCCATCCCTATCTGGCAATAATTGTCAGACATGTGTCAAGTCATCAAAATAATTACAGCCGTTTGTTTTGAATTGCATGAAGTAATTGTTAGTTGTTTAGATTTTCTGTGTTTATTTAACGGACTAATTAAGTGAGTAATGGCATTTTCAAGGAAAACACTTAACCCAAAAAGGTGTGGTATAAACTGTAAATCTAGATTTCATCTAAAACGGTGGCCGAGATGGCGGCAAATGTTGTGCTCTGCTATGAACTTTTAAACGCGTGGAGTTTTTATTTTCAATTTGTAAGATAAAATTAAAATATTACTGTCACTATAATCTAGAGATCATGAGGAAAAATTCAATAAACGTGGCATTACTATACTTACAGGTAATACGCGGGGAAAACAGACGTTATATGAAAAAAAAAAACATCTTTTTGACCCTAGAAAATAAAATTGAGATAATCATGATATGTTTGGTATTCAATGAAAGGTCTTGACGAGTACGTTACTCATATGTATATGTTACCGGATAATTGCAAACTACGTAAGATTACAAAATATCTTGAGAGATTGTAAACTCTCTTCTCTTGAAACCTGAACATTTTTTTTTATCTTATGGTTTTTTTTTGGTTATTATATGTGTCCGAATTAATATTTTGGCAGATGAAGTTCACGGTCGATGGATGGCGTTATGTTCCTGGCGGAAGAATGATCTTCGCCCATGCCTGCTTCAAAGCTGTTAATAGATGGTCCGTATAGGTTACTAGGCCTTATAAGTGGAAGGCCGCAGAGAGCAGTCGATACGTATACATCTGCCGCCTTTTCTCAACTGGGCTCAGCTTCCAGTGAAACCGGAATCAGGTGAAGACCAGAAAGTTTCAGTGGAGTAACTGGGTAGCACGGCTCCTCGGCGAGACTGCTGTCAGAAAGTAACAGCCGGGACCAACGGCTTAACGTAGGGCGAGGCAAGCAGGAGTCTCGGTATGATAAGATAACACGGTCACCCATCCACAGACCGACTACAGCAAGCGTTGCTTAACCTAGAAAACAGATCCCTGCGTATGTGATTATGTAGCCCCACGCGAGGAGCGCGCTCTGAAAGAAATCAAGACATAAAAAAATGGTCTAGGTGAAGCCGGGGTCGCATGCCAGTATACCATATGGGTGCCAGGACTGCCAGGCACACCTGCAACATTATAATGGCATGCGACCCCGGCGTCACCGAGCATTTTTTATTGATTTCTTTCAGAAATATTTTCTTGTTTTATACTTTTTAGATCACTTTCATTTTTCTGTAGTCGGTCGAGTTACAGTTAGCTTATTTTTTATTTTAATATTTTATATTTTTGTTTTTCCGGTGTGTGTGTGTAATGTAAATACATACAGGTACATATAGTGGTAGGAATATAAATGATGTGCGTAATCTTTTATTTTTGAGCTGTTATGACATTGAATACAGGGGGCTTGCAGGGGCTTCTTGGATAATGCTCGTGATACTTTAGAAAATATGTATTCTAGGTTTTTACAATGGTTGTTCGGTTCGCACGGCCATGCTCTTAAAAACGCACAGGTGGTGGCGGGCGGTCGGCTTATTCGCGATCGCGAGCCGCAAGCTCCGCGAGCCGTCTCCTCGCATCAAACAGCAGATGTCGCTCTTCTTAAATATCAATCGTAGATCTTTCAAAAGTCGATAGATGGCGCTGTTTGACCCAACATACCGGTCGCCTTGGAAGATCCGTCTTCCAACTAAACAGGAGTCACGCTGGCTTCGTTTGTGGAAACTGGCAGCGGGCAGATTTTCGAGGAAGCACACCTAATGGTGCCTGTTGATGTTCGGATTTCTGCAACTCTCGAGACTCCATCCTTCCCTGGAAACAGATTAACGATCCTACGATCGTTAATCTGTTTAAAGAAGACAACCTGCCACCGCAGGTTGTCTTCTTTGAGGACCACAAGACTGTCCTTAGCTATGTCATCTTTATTGTGTGTCCACTTCGTTCTGCGTTGTAGCTCAGGCACATATTGTTTGGACCATCGCTCCCAAAAATGTTGTCGCAGCTGTTGTGATATGAATCGTTTGAATGCCAGTAAATAGTCCTGAGTTCGGCATAATCAACACCACATCGCATGAATGGAAATCCAGCTTCTAAACGTTCGGCATCGAGATCACCCATGCGTGCGTCAACTTATTTCCTTTAATGCGAGTGCAGGTCACAGATTCATGAACCACTTGTCGTACTAAATTACGTGCTCCCAGCACCCACCACCTATCACGCATGACGCATGGCAGCCACGAGAAGCTGAGCTCCAGCATGAAGTAAACGTTTATGTTCATACGAACACAATAACCATGTAAACCGATGTTTACGGCACAATAACACTGGATGTTTCTTATCGTAATCAAATTTTGAATTACTGAGTTTGCCACCAACACGAATTATATTAAGTATCCTTATCGAAGAATATACCTTTGTTTTATTGCTAGACTTATTGATCAAATGCACCTTTTCTTTAAGACTATGTGACTGAACTGATCGTCTCAACACAACTAACTATTAATCTTGCTCACGGTCAATGAACCGGTTTTGCGACCTTGACCGACACGCGATGTACGTAAGTTAAAAATGTACCGTAAGACATACCTACGCGACTGTTCTTTGCAAACGATTTTTTTTTCCTAAGCCTATTGTGTCCCACTGCTGGGCAAAGGCCTCCCCCATATCCTTCCAGACATTCTTTTCTTGCCTCGAACCAGCCTTCGCGGTGTGCATCCAAATCATCTCGCCACCGCTTTCTGGGCCGGCCTCGGCGACGCCGTCTATCCTCTGGCACCCATTGCGTGGAGACTTTTGCCCAGCGGTCACTATACACCCACCCACCCACGCTACAGGAGAAATTCCTAGTGTGGGGCAACCATTTTTTTTTTATAAAAAGAAAGACTATGCATGCGGCTGGTGTGACCCGCCCAGTCCCATTTGCAAACTATTAAAACAAGAAAAACTTTCAAAATCAACTATAATATTATTAGTTTCTACAGTTAGTAAATTTGTAGTTTTAGAAAATTTTAATTCCGGTAAATTTGTTGTCAAGCAACATAAAGTCGGTTCACGAAGAAAAGTCGGGCCACACCACCACAAACTAGTGTTGTCTCCCTTTAATGAATCAAAGAGCCTCGTGATAAGGTATCAGCAGGATTCTCCTTACCTTTAACATGCAACCAAGTAGTGTTGCTTGTTAATTCGTTGATTTGTACAACCCTATTTTGGACAAACGTTTTTAACAAATGTGGTGTCCGGAGCTTGGCTTGAACGACAGTGGAGTCAGTTCAGACATAAACCTTACCAAAATTGAATCCTAAGAAAATTTATAATTTTATTACATAGTTTAGCTCCAACTAAAGCTCCACACAGTTCAAGCCGCTTTAATTGATGCGACTTTACTTTTAGCACATAACAATGGGCTAGTAACTTGTGACTCATCACTATTATTATGTGAACGTGTGTATGCACACGCACCGTATGCGGACTGAGAAGTATCGACAAAAATATGTAACTCTTTATTGACATAATTAGTACACAAGACAACGCGGCACTTTTATCACATGAGTAGATAAACGGAACAGAGACAAAGCTTCAAACAACCGCGCGAATCGATTGCACTACTACAAGCACGCGGGGCATGTGTGTGTGACCACTGGCCGCTTGTCGCGTACGCAGCGAGACTGGAAAAAACCGGTTTACGCTTGCAGAGCCAGTTGACAATCTCAGGGTCAGTGCGACGCACGTTGTTTGTTTTGTTAGTTGCAAGTTTGGATATTTTAATGTAAAACGTGGTATTTTATTGTTAATAATGGTTGTTTATTGTACTGTGTGTATGAATAATACTAGAAAAAATAAAGATATATCGTACTTTAACTATCCCAGATGAAGTTATTGCCCCTGAGTTAACAGTAGGTACAAGTGACTATCGGTTTGATTTACCGGAAAAAAATGGTTTAGTGTATGTATCAGGCTATTTGTACAGAAAATGCCTCGAACAACATAACAAATGTGAAAAAATAAAACTGTACGTTAAGAGATCTGAACAACCTATAAATATGGGCAAAGATTCTCTATTCAGCCATTACAAGGATTTTAATGATGGTAACGTACAATTGGGATTTTTAATTATACCTCCTGATAACTTTATCGCATTTGTTGAATTGCTTGAGCAAAAGTTTCGCGAATATTTCGATCTTGAAATAAATATTGTCAATGTTGGCAACGAAATACTTAAACGTATTAAAGATTGTAAATTTGATATGCCATGTGAGTGTTTCCCGTTAGATTACTTGAAAAAACTATATGTTCGATTCAGAATTTATCACACCATTAAAAGAAACAATAAATTATTAAAAAACAAACATTATAAAAAGATAATTATTAGAGTCAGTAATCTGTAAAGTATTCTATCATACTGAATAATATAAAACTATTTAACAAATGATTTATTTAATTTCTCTTATCCTATTGTGACAACCCTACCAAAATAGGTAATAATTTTGCACGTTCTTAAGAAGCTTAGCCTCTGTTCCGTTTATCTACTCATGTGCTTTTATTTCGGGCAAATATTGTAACGAATTAATGAAGTAATACCACACACTTGCAATTTCACTTAGGACTTCATCATCCCAATTTATTTTTGCAAGCCATATCTTTTGTTATAAAACCTTAGCCGTGGTAATAGCTGGTGCTAATAATCCTAGTGGATCGTAAATCTGTGGAATGACTGACATAAATAAACGTTTAGTTGCATATTTTTTATCCACACAAGTTACAAAATTAAATAAATTGTTCTTGTTAGTCCAACTAACACCCAGGTTTTAGACTGACAATATTCACCAATACATAAATCCTTCCAGGTACTGTGCTGAGTGCTGACCGAGTGGCGCCCGAGGACTGGAAGAAGAAGTGTTGGTCGGCCGATGGCGCGATGGGCGGACGACATTGTTGCCATCGCGGGTAGAACCTGGATGAGGCTGGCACAGGAACGTGGGGATTGGCACAAGAGAAGAGAGGCCTATGCTCAGCAGTGGGCGAAGTCGGGCTGTGGATGATGATGATGATGACTGTGCTGATGCGGTGCCATATGTCACTGTGTTGAGGCGATAAACTTTCATTGATGTGCTGTGTTCAGTTCGCCACAATATTAATTGTAAGTTCCGTTGTTCAGAATGTATTAAAGTTTGCCTAAAGAACTTTCCAATATCTGCGCAAGCAACATCATATTGCCGGAAACGAAGCAATATTGAGAAGATATCATTTTGTAACCTAGGGCCCGCGTTGAATGTAATTCAACCATATTCAACGAATTATTATTAGAAGTGGTCGCGCTCGCATTGAAAACGACACGCAATTTAGTCGTTACGCTACTTTCTCGATGTACCCCATGGTGTGGTACAATATAATACGGCTTATTTAAATTATTAAAATGCTCAACATGCGTCATGTAACCTAATTGCTCATACTCGTGCATAAATTCACAATACATTTTTCTATACTGTGGCAAACGATCTAGTTTCTTCTCCAAAGTTAAAAAACGCTGTTTAGCAGAATTATATGAATCACCCAAACAATCAGGTGATTGTTTAAATGGCATTCCTACAGAAAACCTACCGTGCTGATCACGTTCAGTAGTCTGCAAGAACAACTCTTCACAAAAACGATCTTCCTTAGTAATAACGGGAGGGATAAGTACTTCAATTTCCCAGAACTTTCGTAATTGAGAATCAACTAGAGTCAAATTGCACTGAACTTCGGACATGCTGGCCGCTAATAAACGATTATTATTACAAACTGGACCGGATATAATTCAACCTACCATAGAATCTTGTAGGTAAGGACGGGTGTGAAGTTTTATTTTCTTTTCTTTTAGCAAATCCCAAAAGACATCGGCGCCTATTAATAAATCTTTGGCACTCGGTACCTACATAAAATGTGGGATCTGCAAGTGAAATATTGCAAGGTATACTTATAGCATCACTAATAAGCATCACCTTTGTACCTGTTTTTCTGTTCCCTTCTTCTTATTTGTTTGTTAAATGTGTGTACATAAACTGTTAAATAAATAAATAAATAATAAATAAATTAACATGTGTTGACGGCAACTTTGAAATTATACTAGGCAACACTAAACAATGTAAGGTTGTATTAAAATCATACACCTTAGAACGCATATTAATTTCGCACTTGTGACTGGACTGTGAAACGGTTTGTCCAACGCCACAAACACGTTTAGTGGACTGTATGATAGGTATTTTCAAACGTTTACATAAGCTTTGAGTTATAAAACAATTTTGACTGCCGCTGTCGAGCAGAGCGCGCACTGTGTGATAACTGTTATCAAAATCAGCAATCTCAACTAACGCCGTAGACTAGACAGTACAACAGTCTGTTACGATTTAGCATTATCTGTGAATGCGGCCCCGCTACGATTATCAATATTGTCAGCTGTTTTACTAACGCAGTGTAATACAGAAGACTGGCACTGGCAACGCATTATGGATAACGGAACGATGTGGGGACGTATTTGGAATAACGCTATTATTTACATGATTTAACGCATTATGTTTTTGTGGAAATAATTTGCAATGACCGAAATTACAATTTTCAATTGTGTGAGCGTTTGAACGGAAACAGTTTTGACCAGGGGTTGAAAGCGGTAAAGGTATAAGGGTATGGTACCGGTATAGAATTACGATACAGCT
>NDFZ01001241.1:0-13214 GCA_002192655.3 Mamestra configurata | reverse complement strand
CTATATTTATCAAAATAATTTTAGAATCTATATTTTTGATGTTGTTTCCTACATGTTTACAAATTTTAATTATGTCTACTGTAATATCTAGATTATGTAAAGTCTTTTCAATCGCGTAATTGGGGTCATGCCGTTGTAAAATATATATACTTACCCAGCTAGTAATTAAGAATAGGTATGTACTATGACTCCGCTTGAGATGTTTTATACAAACGCGGCTTGATCATCTGTCAAAGTCTTGTCACGCCTTACGTTAAGTTCGATCCAGCGTTTGGAGTCGGAGATATCTATCGTCCTTTAAGTTCTAACACGACGTAAGTCAAATATTTACAGGAGAGTGAAAAAACTGCATTATTTTGCATAGGCCATTGTCAATTTTTATAATTTGTCAACACTTAGTTGTTAGATCTAATAAATATTTATTATTTAGTAAACTTTTGACAGGCCTGTTGGTCAAGTGGTTTGTGACCCTGACTGCTAAACCGGAAGTCGTGGGTTCGATTCCCACCCCGGACAAATCTTTGTGTGATGAGCATGATCATTTGTTCTGTGTCTGGGTGTTATTTATATTATGTCTATAATATGTATGTATTTAGAAATATATAAGTATGTTTATCAGTTGTCTGGTTGCCATAGCACAGGCTCTGCCTAGTTTGGGATCGGATGACCGTGTGTGAGTTGTCCCAAGATATTATTATTATTATTTAAACAACGTGTCGTCCGGTTCTACAGTAAACGGCATGAATGTCAGAATTGCCAAACATTTACTAAGAAGATTCGTTTAGAACTTAAACGACGTTATGTAGACGTTGAGCACAAACAAATCGTCACTTAACCATAAGCCCCGCCGCCTCGCTCCACAGGTCATTTGTTAAAGCTTTTGTAATTGAAGGATATAATATAGACAGCTATACATTTCACAGAATCAAAATACTTAATAATCAATTTAACCTTTCGGATATACATACCTAGTACAGTGTAAGATCTTGACAGATGGGTGGCTGCAAATCTACGTCGTGAGCTTAAACTGGCTGTTGGGTATTCTCAGGGTGCAATGGATCTAATTACATATATAGGTGAATTCATATTTATTTACCATTTGTATGTGAAAACCTACAAACAACAAGAATGGACAGTTGTACATTCCTTGAGAGTTCCTAGCCACTTAAATCTTCACGATTTTTTTAANTTTACTAAGAAGATTCGTTTAGAACTTAAACGACGTTATGTAGACGTTAAGCACAAACAAATCGTCACTTAACCATAAGCCCCGCCGCCTCGCTCCACAGGTCATTTGTTAAAGCTTTTGTAATTGAAGGATATAATATAGACAGCTATACATTTCACAGAATCAAAATACTTAATAATCAATTTAACCTTTCGGATATACATACCTAGTACAGTGTAAGATCTTGACAGATGGGTGGCTGCAAATCTACGTCGTGAGCTTAAACTGGCTGTTGGGTATTCTCAGGGTGCAATGGATCTAATTACATATATAGGTGAATTCATATTTATTTACCATTTGTATGTGAAAACCTACAAACAACAAGAATGGACAGTTGTACATTCCTTGAGAGTTCCTAGCCACTTAAATCTTCACGATTTTTTTAATTACGAGGTTACTGCTAACACTCAGAATACATAACAAACTAGAAGGCGTCTACGATCATCATTCCATGCAATTATGATAATAGAGGAGATTTTTTTATAACTATACATGGCATGCCATGTATGGTCCCAAAAAAATCTCCTGCTTCTCTTTCTTCAGCTTAGGAGCATTTTAGTTTAATTGACAAGTTTTTGTTTTTTCTCTGACACACACATGTTGCTAAAATGGAGAAAGTTCGAGAATAGTTTTGGTATCACTGTTGCTGATGACTTCTGGTTTGTTTGATACTCTGAGCACAAACATCAAGCGGAGTAGAATCAAGTGATCGGCACATTTCTTATGATCTACTTAATAAGCGTCGCTAGCGACGGGTTGTGAATTTTATGAGAGGTAGCTGTAATTGTTCGATATTCGGAGCTGCAGTGGGTGACTGTTAGAGCCCTGTCTTACTTCCCTAGAGAGCCGTCTGCCACTGAAATGTTCAACAACGCTGCGTTGCGTTATTGATCGGTCGATATGACATTACTAATTATTTTATATTTTTAAATTGTGGCTCATTTATACTCGGTCGTGGGCCAACCACGCTGTGCTGAAGGTGGACGAAGCCTTCTTTGTCGCTCGTTGCCAAACTTGGTTGCCCTCGGCTGCGACCTAAATCGTCTGTTGATTAAGCGTTTTCACTGAACGTTGAGTCATCCGCTTGATCTAGTGTAAATGATCTTGTCACAACTCTGCATTGTTGTATGGTGTATTCAATCCACCATTTTCGCAATAATCCTGTTAGTGTATGTATGTGTCACATAAGTTTGTCCAACTTAGTTGCGAATCGTTTCTACATTTGTGTCACAATTTTTAATGGGATAAAAAACAATTAAATACGATTGAACGAGTAATATACTACTATTGCTTGATTGGATAAAAGAAATGGTTGGATAGACATTTATTTTTAGCTTTTGCAGCTCATTACCTTACTAATTTCATTCAAAGCATTTTAAAATATTTACGAGTTTATTTTAAGATTTAATTGAGTCACTATTAATAGATACTCTAGAGTTCTATGTTTTAGGGCTGAAGTCTGGAAAGTGATTTTGCTATATTGGAACAGTACCATTTTGTGTCAACTTCAAGTAAATTACTAATGTTAATAGTAGAACGGTAGCTATGATATTTCATTTTAAAACAATTTATGTACTTTCAGGATATACCACGATGCTCTTGTGTGACAATATGATTTCAAATAAGTACCTATATAATTTTAATCAGCATTCATTGTATAGATTCACAATGATTTAAATTATTACTGGAGCCTTTTCATATTATTATAATTTTAAAAATGAGACACAACTATTGTTCTGGAATTCGAAATAAATAAGACAATTAATTGTAAAATAATTTGTGTTTTAGTTTTATTGTTTAATTTAACGACACAATGTTTTCATTAATGTTTAATTTTTATAGAACCGACTGAAAGGTGACGCGGGCATTTTAAAATAACTTTACGTGATGTTTTGTGCGAATCATCTGTATTTTTAAGAGGAATGTTTAAAAGGATGCTGATGTTGTTAATTTATGTTTGTTGATTTAATATTTTTCTAGATTTTAGTAGCACTTTTTGAATATTAGCAAAGATCTGTTTGTAGTAAGTTTTTTTTTTGTAAATTGTGTGCCAGAAAAATATATAAATAAAGTTTATTTTAAGGCCTGTGTGAAACGATTTGGTTTTAATCCCAAAGTTTTGTGATGGCATCAATAGAGTGATATGATTACTGTGACTGTTTTGGGTATTGACATTGTTGTACCACTTTGTTTAACACAGGCCTAAAGCCTCGTTTTCGTTATTTATCATAGATTTTATTTGGAACGTTGTCAGCTGTTTGCAATTAAGCAATAGATTACTTTAGGAATGATGTGTCATGAATTCAAGTAAATGGGTAAGAACTGATGTTACATTCAAACGGCATAACATTACGCTTCGTACAAGACTAGTTTTGTCTGCCAAGGACACGTGACCATAAGCGTGAACTAGGATTTGAAGAGCTCGTATTATGTGTGGCAGCCATGCTTGAACGTTTGTGTTCTGGTGAATTTTGACTTTATCATCTTTGTTTTGTTGCAAGCAGTAACTAAAACACTGTATGCTTTTGAAGGTAACTGTCAGCCGTGAGCTGCCATCGAGGACGATGAGCCACGTTATCCACGTACTTATCTACAATACTGTTGATACGTAAACTTGTTTGGCGGCTGTCATTCTCTATAGTTCTAGTCATTTTTAATTCCTCCGTGTTGTATCTATACATAAACAAGTATGCCTGTATTTGGGTAGACAATATAATAGTAATCAATATGAATGTTAAACATAATATATAGGTGAAACTTATATCTATTAAATTGATGTCTGTTCTATGTTTTGTTTAATTATTGAATCCTAATTTATTTCTGGTTTTGGAAGCCTTTGTTGCTGCTGTTGAGAATCTTAACTCTTAGAGTAGGGACTCCATTTTCCGCACTTAGACTCCCATTCGGTCCGTTGTGCGTAGGTGTCCTGGCTACGTTAGCCAGCCTAGCTCCGCCCAGAAGCACAGAAGCTTCCTGGGAGCCTCACAGGCTTCGCAGAGCGACTTCACAATCTTAACTCTTATTATACCGCTAAACCACAGGATGGATCTTTTAGTGATAATAATAGTCCTTCTGACCGATTTCAGCCATGGCGGCCAATCTCAACTGACCTAAAGAACCTTCGATGCGACAGATATTATAGTGCACAAGTGTGTGCGCAAACACAAATGCATTACCTCGTCTACCTCTCATAATCCGATGGGACGGCAATCCGACACAACTGGAGAAGATCAGGCGCAGGACCAACGACTTAAAGTGCTTCTCATGACACGGGGTTGTATCACCACCAACTTCCAAACTCCGGCTTTATACTGTGAAATTCGTTATGGTAACTAGGTAGCGTTCGTGTAACTTTCATTTAATATGGCGCAAACCTGTTACCAAAATAAATAGAGGTCCAAATATGTACTTATTCTGGAAAAACATTCCTTCCCTCTTGTCCTTCTGGAGCAAGTTAGTGAAATTATAGAATTTGAATGTTATCAGTCCATCTACTGGTGTTCTGTGTCGAGTTGGGTTGCCGGCGTGTGGCTTGTTTGTAGATCTGTCTGTGACGTCATGATGTGCCCAGAACTAGATGTGTATTTTAAGCACTTGAGTTGAAAAACCGCTATTACTGCCATGGAGAAAGACGCTATCAATGTCAAAATGTAACAAATGGTATGCAGTTCACCCATGGATAACTTGTAACGCCTATAGATTGAGCATATAATATTTGAACTTAAAAAGACAAGTCGAGATTTAGCGAAATGAAGTAGGTACCTACGTCTGGGTAAATAGTCTAAGTACACCTGGGCAAAGGGGGAGGCCTTTGCCCAGGTGTAAGTACCTAAAATTTAAAAAAAAAGAAAAAATAAGACAAAACTCTTTTCAAAGAAGCAGAAACTAGTATTTTTTATTCCCTGAGTTGATTTCCGTTTTCTCATACAATGTCAGTTAACAAAATATGTCAGTGAGACAAACAATGCAAAAATTAACCAAAACCCAATGTCCAAAAATACTTAGATAAATGTATAATTCAAGGACCTTTGCGAAAACGAAGGCAACGTAACCACAATGATTTCATTAACAAAATCCTTAGTGAAAATGTTCCGTCCAAGTTTTTGTAACTTTGGAACGCTTTTGAGGCCTTTCTTGAAGGTGAATCAGACTCTGCAGCTGAAAGTTTCGACGCTGCAAAGACAGCAGACACGAGGGTACAAAAACTTCGTGATGAATGATACCCTGGCGGAGCTTGAGAAGTATTGCGAGCGGTTCTGCCCGGTACCTCGGTTTCCGTTGCAGAAGGTACGCGGTTGATATTGATAGCTTTGTTGATATACTACTATGACAATGTGGTTTTGTTATTGGTGTTCATTTCGTGCGACGCAGTAGCTAGGCATAGGCACCTGCCATAAGCTAAACCTAAGCTCGCTAACAAGTTGCATTACCTGAGGTACTCATTTTATGTGATCAATCACTCGATCGTGCCCGGAATGTAACTAGCTAAACTTGCATGAAAGTTACTTCTGAAAACATAACAATGATTAGATATCTATAGGTAACACCACGCCTATACCTACTCCTTGAAGCGTTTGACAGAGACCTACCTATGTTTATATTCCAAATTGAGACAAGCCTATCGCTAATAAGTGGGTGCAGTCAAAAGTCTCCTGTCCACTAATCATGAAATCCCTAGTGCCTACTTCAGGCTGGCAAACGTACAAAGCCCAGAAAATCTAATAGCTTAGTTGTAAAAGCTGCTGCATCAATTTGTTGGGACACCTCGCGCAATAAAATACCTTAGAAAAGGAGTACAGGTATCAAACCAGTAACACACCGTACCTTATCCCTTAGGTGGCCGTGATAGGTGCTGGAAGCGATGTCGGCCGCATCGCCTGCCTATTCCTGAAGCAGCAGAAAGTCGTCAAGTGTCTGGCCATGTACGATGAGTTCCCGGAGTCGGGAGTCCTCGGGGCGGCCACTGACGTTGCTCACATCGACACCAGCTGCAAAGTCGTGGCTTTCCAGGGACGTATGTTCCTAAAGGACGCTTTGCACGTAAGATTAAAGTATTGTTCATTTTTAATTAAAAGGAGGCAAAACCGAATAAACTCAACTTTTGATCTAATAAATGTGAGTTTTGAAGAAATTATAGGTACGTGACAACATACCTAATGTTGTGTCACAAGCCTTTTTATCATGGATGTCCCCTCGTCCTGGACATGATGACGCTCTACAAACCCTTTTTAGCTAAGCAAGCGGCCTGCGGTTTATCGAAGTCGACCAGTCGGTTGCGGTTGCGTTGCGTAGGCGTGTCCAATCACGCTGATCCAGTTTACAATTAACTATATAGATATCATGGCTTGCTAAGCTACGTTTTATAGACTGCAGAGCTTCATTATGTAGGTAGTTATGTGTAACAGTACCTCTGATAAGCTCGATGTTTCTCATAGGCACTTGGGTTCTGTATAAGTATTATATCATCTAGCCTTTTGCGAAAAAAACTATGTTAGGGTCGGCTTCCTACCGGATGCAGGTGAATATCTGTACCTACGTACGTAGGCTATTTGACATAGAGCGATTAGGTAGGTACCTGTCTGACCTCGAAAACCTCGATACCCATTAAAACAAGACTGTGACACACTTCTATCTACTGTAATGTCACGTCAAAGAAAGGTGTACAAATGACAGCCAGGAACAACTGTTCGGAAACTCGGTTTGTAATCGATGTCGATCTCGGTCGTCCGTCCACCTGTAAGTAGCTCCTATTCCCACAGGAAGCAGACGTGGTCCTGATCTGCGGGGGCGCCTACCTCCCGCCGCCGCACTGCTTCACGATGGACCGGGACCTCTTCTTCCAAAACATGCAGCACGTACGCACAGCTTCGATAGCGGTCTCTCAGTTCTGTCCCCACGCTATTGTGGCGGTCCAGACACCGCCGGTTGACTGCAACTTTGCGCTTTGCGCTCATGTTAGTTCATCATTCTATATTACAAACATAGAGAGAAGGAATAAATTAAAACAAAAAGAACAATGTGAAAGTCTATAGGTGTTTGTTAATCACGACTCAACAGCTTAAGTAAATGATTTGGATGAAATGTTGGGAAATAGGTATCCTTTTTTTTTGTAGGGAAATCGTCTTGGATAGGGGTACCTATCTATCTATCCGTCTAGGGTGAACGGACTGTTATGGCAGACTCCTCGCACCAAATAACAGTTCCTACGTAGGGGGGCCGGGAACAATTACATTCAGCAGCACTTCCGACTGGTACCAGCTCGCCATTATAAGCGGGCCCCACCACCAAGTGAGGCCGATCATCCATGAAGGCGCAACAGCTCACCGCCTATTTGGGATGACTATGGCCAAGAATAAAATCCGTATGTCCTAATCCAAGGAGACCATAACCTGAATTTCAACATAGGATTTTGTTAGTTCTGTTTGTAAGTACCTGTTGCGTGAGAATGACCACCAATGAGGTAATGTTCAACTTTATCGGCCCATGCCCCTGGCAAGAGTTGGATTTTCTTGAATACTCCTTTGAACCACAGACCCTAAAGCTGGCGCAAGTGTACGACAAGCGGCGAGTGTTGGGCGTGAACGCAGTCAACGCGATGCGCGCCAATCAGCTGGTCTGCGCCAAGATGAAGACCGACCCCTCGAAGAGTAGCCTCCCTGTCGTGTGTGGCTGCGGCCGCTGTACCAGAGTCCCCGTGTTCTCCGCCGCTAAAACGGATCAGCATGGCACACTGGACCAGTCAACCGTAAGTCTCGTTGACACTTGTTCCTATTTATACGTGTATCTATCATCTATCGCAACGACTTTCATTTTTTCATTTCTTTATTCATTGCATGTTATGTATACGGTCGAGCAGGCGAATTCTTAAACTTACGAAACAATGAATCAGGAATTTCAATCGCTTGTGAATTGTGATTGAAAAAGTGATTTAGTATGTAATGGAGTTAGGGTGGCGATTTTAAACAAAACGACCGAACCCAGATCCAAATACCAACTTTCCACGTGAATGCACCCTCACGTGGAAAGTTGGTATCTGGTGCCGGTATGCCAGCGCAAAATAGTATGAAGTGAACGCCAAACAAATCAGAGCCGAGCTTGTCAGCGCTTGTTGAGGCTGGTTCTTACAGGTTCGTGCAGTAAGCACTTTTTTGCAGTCCACTAGACATAAGAGGGAGCTGCCACAATGATATTCTTTCTGATGATTGCATGTGAGGCACTAGTGGAGCAGTGGCTGGAACAGCTGCACGCGTTGATCGTCAATGTCCTCTGAGACTCCTCCAACTCCTCCATGCCTCGCAAGCAACTTAAGCCGTTGAGGAGTAACGACTTAACAACGTCATTTGTAGAAATTTAACAGTCGTTGCGGATAGTCAGAAGCCCAATGTCTCATATCAGTCTTGCCATGGGATATTGCGATAGGCAGTTACAGGGTTATGGAGGTCACATAGGCAATGGCTCCATGAAAAATTCTGGTACTCATCTGCATCCGGTTTGACTGGAAGTCAACCTTAACATAGACGGGAAACGGTGGACAAATTGCATGTGTAATATGGATGTTGCCTGGGTTAAAAAAACATGATTCTGTTTAGTCCGTTAGATTATTTATCGAAAAATATTGAATACGTATTTTTTATTTTATCAAATCAATAAAAATTTACGAAGATAAAACGCATCAAAGATAAGGAGTGGGTGCTTGTAACGTTACTTACCAGTAAAAAGTGTACTGGTAAGTGACGTCACACGAGTTTTCAACGACCTGTATTGTATTCATTTTTTGTTTACGTGACAAAAGAAAAGATACGTTACTACTAATTCGATAACGGACTAATTCGATTTTTTTAGTCAAATACCTTATTCTTGTTCCTTGTTTAGTGCAACTGCCTGTCTCGGTTGGTGCGCGAAGCCGACGATCTCATCTGCAGGGTCAAGAGCAACAACGAGCAAGGACACCTCTCCATCGGCTTCTCCACTGCGAGATTTGTTGTCAACCTGATGAAAGGTAGATAGTTATTTGTTGTTGGATGTAGCGAACATCATAAGGTCAAGTCAACTCTTAAGAGACACTTTTTAAGAAGAATAGCGATCGAAAAGATTAGGTTTGATTTCCTCAGTAGAAGGTCGATAATTCGAGTTTTAGCTTATGATTATTTATTCCCCTGAAGACGAAAATAGTACATCAACAAATGCTATAAATTGCGCTGTCAATAGAGACTTAGTGTACTCCGACCGTTTTTCTCTTAAGATAGCGGTACAATCTTTAGAAGAAATAAACTCTGAGAAGGGGGTGCAAGGAGGTGCACCCTTTGAAAATAGTTTATTGATACAATTTAAAATTTTATTTAGGTACTACTTACTCAAAAAGGTACGTACATATTTCCGTGAGATAATTTTCACTTACAGCACGCGCAATTGAAAAATTTAATTTATCACAACTTCAATCTTTCATGTCTATTGCAATACAAATCCATGACGTAATGGTCATGGATTTGTATTGCAATAGACATGAAAGATTTTTTAGATTAGATCCTTGGCAGTCGTTACAGGCGGTTAAAAACCTGATATTCTGATAAATACTCGCTCGATGTAACAGGTCCGCATCCGGTTAGATTGGAAGTCGACCACAAAATGATTGAGAAAAGCATAGGCATACGATGATGCCATTTCTCTTCCGGTAATTTGTTCGGCAGACCCGGAAGACGTCCTCTGTCGGTGGGGTTTGACGAACAAATTAACGCGACGATTGTTTTGCATTCGGACGGCGCCTTAAATCCCCATATCTTGCATTTAAGGTCTATTCGAGACGACGGCGTTCATCGACAGCGCGCTAGTGGAGCAAGGGAACCCGGAGAAATGTTATGGCATGAAGTACTGCGCCACGCCCTTGAAGGTCGGCAAGGGAGGCATCGTGGAGTACGAGGTCCCGACGCTCAACGCCACGGAGATGGAGCTCCTAGAGCAAAGCAAGTGAGTGAATTTGAAAGAGATGGAACTGTTTACAGTATGTATTGAAAAAATCCATAAAAATGCAAACGGAAACAAATAATTTCTTTATGTTTGGCAAAAAGTGATATAAATGCCTAAACATGCGTTAGGCGAACAGTAATATAGGTACTGTTACCCTTTGTAGCTGGTTGAATCGCCTGGGTGTGCGAAAGTTATCTTGTTATTAACCGACTTCAAAAAAGGAGGAAAATCGAGGGCAACCCTCATATTTTAAAGGCACATACAATGTTTTTCATATACCTACTTTCTAACGCAATTCAGATAATTGTGCCTAGTAATCAACATCTCACCTTGCTGAGCTGATGATGGAAGGTATAATAGGATCTGATGCTGGGATCACAGGAAAAATGTTCGATCGGCGATATTTTCGCCAATTCAACCGATTTGGATGATTCTTTTGTTGGTTGAAGAGTACTTTTCCAAACTGGTCCCGTTTCAATTTGGTGAAATCCGATGAAGAACTTTGGAGGTAGGCAGCGGAACTCCTCAATAAAGGATAGCAAATATTCTAGGATTGCTGAAATCGCATGTCTGTTTATTGTTAACACCAGTTCATAACATAACATTACGACGGTACGCTGTGAAGGGGTACGCAGATGCAAACTAGTCAATCTGAATTAACATGTTTTTGGGATTATCTATTCGGACATAACTTTATTGTTTATTAGCCGAACTCAATGATTATTTTTGCGTTTAGTTAAAGCTATATTGCATTTGCACGGTGAAGTTCAAAGATAAACCAGTGACCTCCTCAACTTAAAATCAATAAAATCTAGTAGTAAAGTTAATATTTAACTATGAGCTGGTCTGGGCTTGGACTGCAAAGGCACACAAAGTTAAGAAGTTTTCCGTTAAGGAATTCTTAACGGAAAATCGTGAATCGTGAGAATTCATTATGGGAATAATGTCACTTAGTTGTGGGGAATCACTACTAAAAAAATACAACCGACTTCCAAATAAAAAAACACTACCATTCCGGAAATCGGTGTCAAAAATCGAAAAAACACCCAAAAACACCGACTTCCGAAATTAAAGTTACTTTATACTTTGTTGTTTGTTTGTTGTGTTTTATTTGGAAGTCGGTTGTATTTTCTGTTTATTGTTCGAAAAGAAAAAGAAATATAAAAAAAAATGTACTTATTAGAAAAATTGTAGGTCCCTAATATCAATGGTTGCAAGATTACCTGCACCATAATTGCATAACACAATTTTTATCACAATCCGAAAATTGTATTGTTGTTTAAAAAATCGCCCAGATAAAGTACAACAAAATCAATGTTATTGAATTGTCAAAACGAATGGCATTGCCATGGATTGTGTATAAAACAATTATACCGATTTTATTTATATACAAAAGTTAGTGGTCTAGTTTTGTGTAGACTCTTGTATGATTTATCAAATATTTATATATTTATTGGGGAACCTAACCTTTCCGAGACGAGGTGCTAAACTTTTCGAGCTCCCTTCGCTCGCTCTTGAACCCTTTATCTTTATTTCTGAAACTTTTATGCACAAGTCGACGAAGTTGATCTAGTCTTTATGATTGGATAAAAGAAAACTTTCCACACTCGAGTGGGGCGCTAAATNACCTAACCTTTCCGAGACGAGGTGCTAAACTTTTCGAGCTCCCTTCGCTCGCTCTTGAACCCTTTCCATCTTTATTTCTGAAACTTTTATGCACAAGTCGACGAAGTTGATCTAGTCTTTATGATTGGATAAAAGAAAACTTTCCCCACTCGAGTGGGGCGCTAAAATGTTCTAGCTCGCTTCGCTCGCGGTATAGACAAAGTAGTTACCTCTTATTTCAGTATGGTATTTTCTAGCTCGCTTCGCTACTTTATCATAATTCTGCTTAGAAGCTTATACAGAAAAACTTTACCGCATGAATTGATAAAACAATGTAACGAATGGTTAACAAGAGCGCGGCTATAGAACGACTTTTGCACAATGACGTCAAATATGCTAAAGACGACCCCGAGCCTGTCAGTGTTGTTGTTTGACAAATTATGACACATTTAGGNATGGTTAACAAGAGCGCGGCTATAGAACGACTTTTGCACAATGACGTCAAATATGCTAAAGACGAAGCCTGTCAGTGTTGTTGTTTGACAAATTATGACACATTTAGGCTGAGATCCGAGTGCTGCCAGACCTCCCTTATTTTCTCACTTACAAAATATGTGGGATAGAGTAGTGTTAGTATGTACTTTTAACATACGCATACCTGCTAGCTGGGGTTGATGGCTTGGATTAGATTTTTTGTGTGTATTTCAGTAGTCAAGGAGGTAGTTTTGTATCCTCCCAAATCCTGGTAGACTTTAGCTTTTTTTTTCACCTACTTAATTAAGAGGTGGCGACCAGCGTTTAGAGTATTATAATGACTAATCAGTCGTTAAAATATTATTTAATTACTAATTATTTAACACAATTTATTTATTTATTTTTAATTTATTAACACTTGTACAGACACAAATGTACAGAGGCGGACTTAATGCCAATTCTGCAAAACATACATAAAAATCAGGACCCAGATTTAAAAAAAAAAGTGATATAATGGCTTTTGCACCTGAAACCTGGAATCAGTCGTCGGCCCAAGCTAGCAGGTATGCGTAAGTAAAAAGTACATACTAACACTACTCTATCCCACGCATTTTGTTAGTTAGACAATAAGGGAGGTCTTGCAGCTTTGGGATCTCAGTCCAATTATTTTTGAATACAAAGTCACTTTAGATACAGGACTACGATGCTACTCAGATAACACAACATTATTTTGTTACTAGATGTGACTTGGCAGACATGTTGAACCTGGGCAGGTGCTACGCCGTCGGGGACGAGTACTCGCTGCACACGTGCAAGTTCTTACCCGCCTGGTGGTGCTACAAGGACTCTGAGGTGTGCCAGCCTTGCTAGCAGAGCTCTAAGAACTAGGGCTTCGATGAAACTTATTCGTCGGCTTGTTTCCCATCTCATAAAGTGTCAAGTG
>NDFZ01001240.1:0-13213 GCA_002192655.3 Mamestra configurata | reverse complement strand
CAGATGATGTTGGGTTGCTGAAATACATTAAGGAAAAATAACGAAACAAAAAAGTGACCATTTAAAAAAAAATCGACCACAAAAACCACTATTTAACTAAAAAGTTCCAAACAAATCACTTTTCAAGCACTGCAATTGGTGACATCAAATCTGTCATTGAACATAAAAGTAAATGCCATTTGTTCTGAACTTTGAGTCGTTTTTTGTTGTAATTTTTGTTTTTTAATCATTTTTTTTCTTTTGTAATTTTTCGATACGTACTTAAGATGTTATGGGGCAATTAATTTTGCATTATGACTTGTAGGCATGTTAACTTATATCAGTCATCTTCTGTTACATCACTAATATCTGTCGTTTATTTAAATAAAAGTCCACATTAAAAGAGCATTTATTATTTACAAAATTGACAAATTACTAAGTCTTTTTGAAAGAAACTAACACCACTCTAAACGTTACAGTCACCACAACAACTAAAACAAATCTTTCAATTAATATCAACACTAGTTAATAACAAGATATAACAGTCAATTTGACTGAGTCAAATTGGAGTAAATTACTTAGAATATTGGGGTTAGCTTAAATATCATTTATACCCCATTCAGACAATCCATTTAGCCACGCACCCGTAGCGAATAACTATCAACAATAGGTATTAAATATAATTATAAACATCTGAAATTGCAAATACGCTTATGCCTTAATTATGTAAATTACGAGTTAATCTTCGTTTTGATGTAGTTTTCAATACCTCAGTCGAAATACGCTCCCAAGAATTTTAGGAATACAGATATTTCCTAGTGCTTATGATTTCCTAATAACCGATACTAACAATTGTCTCAAAGCACCGACTGTTACTAGGGTACCAGGAACTCATGACTGATTTTGAAGCATTTCTGATCACAGCTTTGACGAGGTTTGACGCAATATCGGAGTAATATTAATATGTCGTACTAGTGGGACTTAGGTTTCATGACTACATACATAATATTATGCAATTTCTTTTTAAAAAATGTTCTTGTCGTTGCTCTGTGATTCTGAAAGATATCTTACAGTTGCCTTTCAGATTATTGTCGTCCGGTAAGTGTGAAGAGTCACCAAGTACCACAGTAGCACCTTTTTACTTGTCTAGTCATTTTCTCTAACTTTCAAGGCAATTGTTTCTTAGGTATTTACTCAACTCATTTCAAACCTCCTTTTTTGCCAAGAAATGATACAAAAACAATAACAATTTCTGACACAGATAGTTTATGAGCAGATCCTGTTCTTCAGACGTAGTTTAAATCGCACCTGAAAAGATAAGAGGTGACGCTTTTGAATATTATGTACGTGGCAAATAGGGGAATGTGGGTACAGTAGGTCTATTCTGCCAATATCTCACCGTGTTAACTTAGATGGAGTGAGCATGAATTGAAAATTCCATCCTATTTGTTGAATGTTATTTGTGTTCGAAAATACCATAGTCAAAACACCGTACAATTTCCATTCACCATTGTAAATATACCAAAAACGAAATGCCAGTTGGTGTCTGACTGGCGTATATTAGAAAAAAATAAGGTTTTAACATGTAAATACTCCAAACTTATTTAAATTATAACTGCAATAAAATTTTCTCACATAAAAAATATCATTCAAAATTTAAAAGTGTAAAGTGCCTTCGAATTTTCCGCATGTGTAGGATGAATTTATGCTAGTGACTGTACCAAATGAATGTATAGTACTTGGAGAGGAATTCGCGCCGATATTGGGGGCTTACAACACAAGGAACGAGAAAAAGTGTCGTCTTTAATAAACCCGAGAATCGAGGAGGCTTTTGAGATCTTTTGGGTTTCAGAGTGAGCTTCCTTTTTGTAACGGAGCCTTAAAAACAAAGCCATTGAAAATATTGCGAACGTTAAGAAGTCTGCTCGCTTTAAGAGTCTCTGACACATACAAATAACTTGGGATATTCTTAATTCAATGAGTCGAAGATTTGGTTTTCGTAAGTTAAGTTTACATTTGGTGAAAAACGTTTATCGTGCCTTTATCCTCTTGTCATCCGAAACGCGTCCACTACTGCACACTGCAGTGGGTGGGAACTTGAACCAAGCACCGAACATTTAAACAAGAGTCAATTTGGTCAATTTAAATGGGGAGGTATTATGTAGGGACTACATGTTATAATGCTGGCAGTTCAAAATGCAACGTTCCCCACACATAAAGTAGAGCGGCCAGTCGTCTGCCCCACGCCGTGACAATAACTAGTGTTGCTTATTACGTATTACAAGAAGTATCTCTGTGCCCGATGTAATAACCAACCAATAAACGTTATCCTTAACACGGTGACTTTATTTACGCTTCTAGTAAAGCTGCATCTTGCTCGCAGAACAGATGGTCGATGGAGCCGAAAAGTTCTAGAGNCTTCTAGTAAAGCTGCATCTTGCTCGCAGAACAGATGGTCGATGGAGCCGAAAAGTTCTAGAGTGGAATGCGTACTGGAAGACGCAGCGTAGGAAGGCCTCCCACAAGGTGGACCGATGACCTGGTGAGGGTCGCGGGTAACCCATGGATGCGAGACGCACAGGACTGGGTATTGTGGCGATAACTGGAGAAGCCCTATGTCCAGCAGTGGACGTCTTCGGTGGATATGATGATGATGATGATGACGACTGAACGTTTTATATGACCACTAAATATGTATTTTGTTTAAAATTAATATTGTTATTGACATATTTTTCTATGATTTACTGTTTTCCTCGAAAGTCGACACATGGAGCGGCCTAATGCTTCTCGCATCTCCCACTCCTGTGGCTCTGGTATATGACATTCCTATTGCCTGTTCAAACAGTATTACCAAAAAAGTAGGTACAATAACACAAACTGAACCCGTTCGCCTCCCTTCTCTACCTAGAAAACAAAAATCAATTTACCAAGCCAATATATTAACATCAACACACCGCCCTTAGTTAACCGACACACGAAGTCAATCAGCAATTTGATCAGGCCAATTAATTTTGCTAGCGAGTGTACCCCTATATCTTTCATTGTCATTTTGCAGTACAGGTGAACCGAAAAGCGTGACCGTTAAAAATTGGAAATTTTATAACGATGCTCCATTGTTTTTTGTTGACTGACGGTAACAAGCGTAGTTTTTATGGATTTGTTATTTTAGTCCCCGTGGATTCGTGCATTTTTTGGGTATCAAAAGTAGCCCGTGNTGCTCCATTGTTTTTTGTTGACTGACGGTAACAAGCGTAGTTTTTATGGATTTGTTATTTTAGTCGTGCATTTTTTGGTTATCAAAAGTAGCCCGTAGCCCTTAGAGATTGTGTAGCATTTTATCAGTGAAATATTTTTTCTAATCCGATGGTTACTGTTTATACTCATACCAAATCAGCCAGTGGCCTCACCCACATGAATGTCGGATATCATTCTAAAAAATATCCTATTTCCTCATACAGAACAAAGTCATCCCGTGTGCTATAATAAGTTTCAACCAAATCCGTTCAGTAACGGCTGAACGGATTTGGTTGAAACGTAAAAAGTTAATTTCGCAAATATAGTATTGGTTGACTGTGACTTTATGAGATCTCCGGTAACAAATCACAATAAACACCGCTCTCAATGCTCTAGTCATACTTGAGATAAGTCGCGTAGACTTCGGTTTGAAATCACCCGACTGAGAACAAAATAAAGTTTTTTAGAGCGGTGATTGAACTCTGTACCATTATCGCAAAACACCAAGTATCTACTCAGTTACTGGGTCGAATCTATTGACATTATTGTTAGATAAACCATCAATTCTTTTATTTTTCTTTGAATGGCCTGAAGCGAAGGCATATTCATAAATCTTCCAAATTCGAAGTAGCCGATAAAATCTCATTGTAACATTACGACCGAACTATTGGAAGGCTGGAAATTCCAATTACAGGTTATAAATTGAGTATTTATCTTACTGACATGGATAGGCAGGCAACTTAATTTTCAAGGATATAATTACTGAATAATTTGTACACTATAGTACCTATACTATCGACTGACAAATATTACCAGCAATATCCTTACTGATCAATCAATATAAATAAAATTATTCCTTTACTGAGTGACTGAATGCCTGAGTGAGTGACTGTCTGTCACACAGCTAAAACTACTGATCTTAGAAAGCCGAAATTTGGCATGCAGGTTCCTTGGGGAGTGTAAGGGAGCACTAAAAGTTACCGGAACGTTGCGGTCCCTGTATCGACTGAAAAATCTTCTCCCAGCTCACATAAAGGCAATGCTAGTACAGTCCCTAATTTTCCCCATGATTGACTATGGTGATGTGTGCTACTACGACCTGAATGCAGATCTCCTCAATAAACTTGACCGCCTTCTAAATAACTGCATTCGATTTGTCTTTAATCTCCGTAAGTATGATCATATATCCGCGCATCGCTCACTATTAAAATGGTTACCCATTCGTCAGCGGAGAGCTCTGAGGGCTTTGACTAGTCTGTTTTCTTTACTTAATAATCCGTCGTCTCCCTCTTATCTAACTTCACAAATTCAACTCATTTGTTCTGCCCACAGTAAAAATCTTCGCTCTACCAATAATCGCCTTCTACGATGTCCCTCTCACCGCTCTGGGTTTATCCGCTCCTCTTTCTTTGTCCAAGCGATTTTCCTCTGGAATGCGCTCCCTCTGAGCATCAGGACGGCAACAAGTCGGTTGTCCTTTAAGGTGAAGGCACGTGAGCACATTCGCAAGAAGTTGGTAGAATCATCACAGCGTTAATTTGTTGGATTCGTTTTTTCTTAATAACTTTATTGTTTCTATGTATTTATAAATGTAATTTTATTTTTTTTCTTCTCTCTATTTTTAGTTTTTCTTTAAGTTGCACCTGCCATGTTGTCTCTGCACCACCCTAAGGTCGACTGGTAGAAAATGCCTAAGGCATTAAGTCCGCCTTTGTACAGTGTTTTTACTAGTGCATAAAGTTTTAATAAATAAATAAATAAAAAGAGGATTATTGTATGAAGTCGCGGGCAAAAACTTTTATACGGTTATTATTATTATGAGCCTGTATTGGCCCACTACAGGGCAAAGGCCTGCCTTCCTTTCTTCCACTGTTATCTGTCCTTTGCCACATCTGGCCAATCCTTTCTCTAGGAGTCTAACCCGTCCCGCCATCTCCTCCTAGGCCAAAAAACTAGTACATTTTATAAATGCGAAAGTACCTAAGTTTGTTTTCCCTGAACCGGTTTTGATGTATTTAGGTATAGACATAGACGGGATCCTAAAGACGATTCTAGGGTTTTCTTCGCGATTGCAGGGCTGGTTTTGTAAAGGTAAATGCTTATTTTTTTAAAAGTGAGTTTGTAGTTGGTCAAAAAATTTCTGGCCAGTTAGAAATAGTGTTTTCGAAAAAGTTACTGCGGCCCTGGAACACAAAGGGTATTTGAAAGAACACGGATGGGTTTTAGTCTGTAAGAGTCTGACACTCCCTTCCGCTCCCTCCAGAACGGGAGAAACATTTGATGATTTCCCATCCCAAAAAAGGGGCTGGTTCTAAAGTAAAAGCTGGTTACAATAACCCCTTTTAAGTTGTGCGTTGTTTTTATTACACCCTGTAGGTACAGTTAACAAAGCTATTTGGTATACAGGCAAAAATATTATTTTTTCCACTGCCTTGCCAATATTTATTTTTGATGTATGCATTCTAACTTTTTAAGCTTATGACATTCTTAAGAGTGCGGTGTACTATAATTGTTTATTCAGCACACTCACAACATTCTTTAAAAGTAGTTGGAAGTTACCATGCCTGCATACCAAATAACTTTGCTGACTGTACATAATTATATGTCATCGATACGCTAAGAAGAAGAAAAACAATTTAAGAAATTCTCGCAAACAAGACACGTGCCTACACAAAACATCACTGATTGCTAACAAACTAAGTTATATCATAATAAACGAATAAACAAACCTGAGGTAGAAATGTTAACCCGTAGGCGTTTAGTAAATTAGATCCAACTCGCCGCCCGAGAGAAATCTAGGTTGAAATTATTTATTTAGGAATTGTGTCAATAATATTAAGTTATAATCAAAAGGCAATCGGGATTTATGAATTGTTTATCGTGTAGCGGCATCAATCCCGCCACATTAAAAACTAAGAAGTGAAATTTGCACGGCAACAAAAAGAACCGCAGCGCCATCTACGATGAACTAACNCGCCACATGAAAAACTAAGAAGCGAAATTTGCACGGCAACAAAAAGAACCGCAGCGCCATCTACGACGAACATGGAAATCCTGCATTGCGCAAGCAAAGTTCTCCGTGAGATTTGAACATATACAACAGTCCGAATATCAACTATCGGGCAGTTGCCCACCAGACACAACAACCGTCTGGTTAGGAGGATCCTTCCATTTTCAGTGGAGGTATGCGGGACTTTACTTTTTGTACTGCATACCTCTATAATCGAAAAGATAAGAATATTAAGTATGTAAAGGTTTTTTAAGTGTGTTTGAAACCAGACATTTCCAAGGCCTAATAGTATCAGTCGTATGGATCGAATTGTCATTTGTAGATCTTTGGAAGTAGTTACGGATAGTCCGAAGCCAGGAAATCTGACACCAGTCTTGCCAAGACGCACCGTGTTACTCGGTTACTCGTTTGTGGTATTCAGCTGAATCCGGTTTGACTGGCAGCCAACTCCAATATAGATGGGAAGGGATTAGGCAATGTATGGTTTTCAGCGGCCTACAATCTCATGAAGAGTTATAGGTATACAGTTCAAATTTTCACGCAGTGTGTATTAATGAGGGCCCTTATTAATGAAAGTGATGTTTTTGAGTCAGACTCGCATACGAAGTTACTAGGGAGATCTCTGGAAGTTCTGTAGCGGTTAAGATTTTATATTTCACTGATAGATGGATAGGTAGTGATAGGCCTTGAGGGCCATACATAACTTATTATCCCCGAAAAATGCGGACATGNCCCTTATTAATGAAAGTGATGTTTTTGAGTCAGACTCGCATACGAAGTTACTAGGGAGATCTCTGGAAGTTCTGTAGCGGTTAAGATTTTATATTTCACTGATAGATGGATAGGCAGTGATAGGCCTTGAGGGCCATACATAACTTATTATCCCCGAAAAATGAGGACATACATGTGGGAGCGAAGTAACGGGAAGAAGCTTATCTAAAATGGCCGCAGGGAATGGCAAGAACCTGCCAGGGTTGCGGAATTTGTTCGAAAGAGTCACCGCGGCGCTGGAACGCAAAGGGCATTAGGAGGAACACGGATAGGTTTTAGTCAGTAAGAGTCTGACACTCCCTTCCACTCCGCCCACAGCGGAAGGAGTCATTTGATGATTTCCCATCCATAAAAAAAATGAAATGGCAAGAAAATAATATCAATGCCCATTTTATCTCTCGGCCCGCTTGTTTTTAATACTAATATACTAATTACTTATATCTCATCATATCAGCCGAAAGACGTCCACTGCCGGACGTAGGCCTAACCCAAAGGAACCCCCCTTTGGGTCAGGCCTACGTCCGGCCATAATCGTCACGCTTGGCAGGCGGGTTGGCGCAGTGTACCTAGCTGTTGCAATGCACAGAAAATGCTACTTGGTGAGTCTCTTAGTCGCTAGATTATTTATACCTATACTAATATTGTAAAGCTGAAGAGTTGGTTTGTTTGTTTGAACGCACTGATCTCGGTAACTACCAGTCGGATTTGGAAAATGATTTTTGTAAATAACAGCCACGTTTATAAGGAAGGCTACAGGCTATACGGGAACGAGAATAAACGGGATATGCTCGCACGAAGTCGTGGGCAAATACTAGTAGTCAGATAAATGTTATTAACTCTGGTTACTTCCTAACACGAGCCCATATCTGTTTGTACTGTATGACATAGATATTTCTAATAACCTTTTGAACCCTTAGCTTTCAAAACATTTTAGCAGCACAGGGTAATGAAGCTAAGAACATAATAACTATTAGTTAGGGTTCCTAGAGTTATTCATTTATATTCCAATTTGTTTTGCTAAAAACCTGTGAGCCAAAGGGCCTTATTTAAAGAAAAACTTTGAGCTCTTTTTTCTAAATTCAAAAACACTATTGAAAAATTTAATTAAACATCTGCTACTCAGTTGCTAAAGCGCTGTGTCGAGATTTTTATTAATATTAATGCATATGTTAGGTGGAAATCGTCGCAAGGAAATAGACTCCCAGAATGAAAAGTCTAAACGTCGAGAGGTGACAAACAAATAAATAAAAAAACCGGCCAATTACGAGTCGGACTCGCACACGAAGGGTTCCGTACCATTATCTATAAAATCTTAAATATTTATATAATTCTGTTTTTTAGTATTTGTTGTTATAGCGGCAACACAAATACAACTATCACGGTTCATGAGATACAGCCTGGTGAGTGGTGACAGACGGACGGATAGCAGAGTCTTAGTAAAAGGGTCCCGTTTTACCCTTTGTGTACGGAACCCTAAAAACAAACTCGCTTTTATTATATTAGTTTAATAAGGATTTTAACCTTTAAATGTCTGCTGTTGAATCTAACCCTCTAAACAGCGCGATAATGCTGACACAGTTACCACGCAATAATCTAAGGTTGTTGACACAGCACACGAGAGGGTCTTCCTGTCCATTCTATAGCCTTTACGGCGCTCACGGGAAATAAAAGAGTGGTCTATTGATTGCTGGCACTCAGCGTTTTTTTATTTCTTTTACAGGGTTGATAAAATTGGTCTTGGAGGCTCTGGAATGGTTTAGTAATGTTTGCCATAATTCAAAATGCAATCATTTTATATACCATACTTGCATTTGCCATAATTTCATTAGAAATAACGCTTCAGTTGCCATAATCGTGAAAAACATAAACATAAAATCATTTCGACTAATTTCATTGGTCATAATCGATCAAGTGTCAAAATAATTTTAATTCATAAATTTATTTGCTATATTTTTCATTTTGAATTATGTCGTTTTCCATAACATTTATTTACCATAATATTCAGTTGAACTTTAATTCACACCATAATTACTAAAAATAAATCAATCTACCATGCATGCTTGCTTGTCAAAAGAGCTCAGCGGCCGCTAAACTAATAATTATAACACATGTTATTATAGGAACTTATTTTATGGCAAAAAAAAAAGACTAATAAGGTGATATGACAAGCGTTATTAGTATAAATGATAATAGTGCAAGTCAATATTATGAGGGGGACGATTATGGAAAAAAAT
The DNA here is from genome assembly GCA_002192655.3 of Mamestra configurata. Classification (NCBI taxonomy): domain Eukaryota; kingdom Metazoa; phylum Arthropoda; class Insecta; order Lepidoptera; family Noctuidae; genus Mamestra; species Mamestra configurata. The sequence goes on along the minus strand of NDFZ01001240.1, from coordinate 3,985 downwards.
AATAGTACAAATTATATTATGGAAAACAAGACAAAAAATACCCTCTGGAATCTGTTAAGCATAATTGACTAAGTAAGATTTTTTTTTTCAGATACATTTTATGTAAGAGGAACTAACCTCAAAATTTGCATTGACGCATTAAGTCCGCCCATGTACCACTATTGTACATAAAGTTTAAATAAATAAATAAATAAAATATACCGATGGCCCCTCTTTTATATTAAGTTCTTTCCATCCATCCACAGGTTGTCTGGTAGATATCGCTGTCAGTAGTAACAATTCAATTTTACACATATTAAGTGTTTGTAAAAGGGATGTGTAATTTTTGGTATAGAATAAAGTATATTGTATACTTTATTCAATTATACTATACTTATAAACTACATTTTTAAATATTAAAAAGTTAAATCAAAAAATAGTAGCCCACCGGTATCGGGAGCAGAGTCCAAGCTCCCGGTGGGCAGGGCTCCAAAGAGAAGAAACTCCTAACAATGCGAGCCGTGTCCAGAACTGCCTAACGAGAGCCTCCTGAGGTATTGGTCGAAGGTCGTGGCTATTAAGCCATTAGCTGACACGACTATCGGTACAATGATTGCGGGATCCACGTATATTTTATATCTATATATACGGGTTTTCCATAACCATTACACGACATTATAAACTGAGAAAATAATCACTCTCTTGCTCAATCAATCTTTACTTTAATTTATCAACAGAACATGTCTCCTTTCTTACTTCTCTATTCCTCTAATATAAACCAATATAACCTTTTCCTTTTTTAAATCGGCTAAAAATGTATCTACTGCTTAATAAAGATCGCAAAAACTGGATGGAATTTACATAAGTANTAATATAAACCAATATAACCTTTTCCTTTTTTAAATCGGCTAAAAATGTATCTACTGCTTAATAAGGATCGCAAAAACTGGATGGAATTTACATAACTAAGAATTCTACACATTCAAATTCTCTCCGTTAAGTACCTTATTAAGAGTCACTATAGCCTTCGAGAAACCTCTATCTTCATAAGTACTCATAACACCAAGAGACGTCAGGACTTCGTGTATTTTCGGAACTCCTCGGGACAGTTCGTATTAACATTGGGGAGGCGCTATCTTAATATATTATTGTCAATTACATTCCTCTGACACCGCTTTTATCGAAAGACAAAGAACGTACCCGACCACAGGAACCCTAAAAGTTCTCTTATTGGGTATAAGGAATATTACCCACATTCAATATTAAAGCATTAAATATTAATATACGCCATAGACCACAATACGATGAGAGCAAAAAGGTCGTATTTACGTAAAACTATTGACGTAGAAAAGGTTACGATTATAACAAATAAAAGTTGCTGTTTTGTGACACCACAGATCGCTGTTGATCGATGTTGTTTGTCTACTTTTTTAAAGATTTTCGTTTCTGAAAAATCGTTATGAGTTCACGGGAAAAACCTACATGAAGGTACGAAACCCATTGAACACAAAGCCAAAAAGTTCAAATGCCTACATTTGAAGCTTGACAAACCTCAGTTGCTAATTAAAACATCAAAAGATAAATCACTTCAGCGCCCGTCTGTACAGTTTATAGGTGGTCGCAACTCAGTCTAACGTCGGCGACGACACGGGCGGTTGTTCCGTCTCGACCGCGCACGCTCCTACAAAAACAACACGAAAACAACGCGAACAACATAAAACTCCGACAAACAAAACAATTACAGCCAAAAAAAAACAAGTGCCAACCCTAGTGTCAACAAAAATATAAAATTCCAAAATAGAACGTCAAAAATTCGCGCGTGATTTTTATAATGTGACAGTGATAAAAATTGCCAATTTAAAAATAAATGCTGCCTTGATGGCAACTAAAAAAAATAATGTAGTACGTTTGCCGTCTGTGGTAAGAATTTGAGAATTTTAAGCGATGCACAGGATGCAATGAAGTGTATAATAGTGGCATGTTTACAGGTCTTTACATGATTCCGACGTAGTTAGCTTGGCTTGTTTTGTTGTTTATATAATTTAGCTCGATCTCTTTTATGTAGCGTTTTATCTACGAAGTTATTTGGTTCAGTGAAACGAAAATAACGGTCTTGGTTTATTGAAAAAGTTATTGTTGCAGTGTTATTACTATAAAATATTTATCAAAAATAATGTAGGCATAGAATTTTCTTTTGGAATAACGTGATATAGCGTTTATATGGAAAAAGCAGTAAGTATAATTATGTTTATAATTTTATTTGTACGTCTCAATCCACTGTTTTTTTTTAATATTCAGTAGGCTTACCTGGCCCAAATAATCTGTCAACATCCTCACTTAAACCCGAGCAATATACCTACCTACTCAAAAAATCAACCAGAACATCCTTCATTAACCTCCTTCAATTAACATACTCGTGCGAAAACAAAAAGGAGAAGCGTTTGTGTCCCAAAAAGGCTAAAAGAAATGTCTATTAGTGATCAAGGCTACAGCCGTCCAAGGTAATCGCATTAACCTTTGGAAACACGTAATCTAAATGGTTTCATGGACGGGTTTAACATGACCAGGTGAAATTGAAAACATGTGACAAATTTTGTGAAAACCTCAACCTTTTTGGGGATTTGGAATAAATAAAACAGAAGAACAATCACGTATTAAGTAACGTATTAAAAAATCTTGATTCAATCTTAGAACAGAGGGCCTATTTTTGCAATTTTTAAGCGAAGTTTGCATTCGTATCTCAGTTGCAATCTGTTAAAAACACCTTTAAGTTCTCTACATTTTGACAGATTGCGACTGAGATCATCATATCAGCCGAAAGACGTCCACTGCTGGACATAGGCCTCCCTCAAAGGGGGGCGGGGGTGTTTGCCATAATCGCCACGCTTGGCAGGCGTGTTGGCAGTTTGAGTAGATTGCAGTGTAGCTGTTGTTATGCACAGATAATGCTGCTGCTCATTATTTGATGAGTCCCTGGTTATTGTGACTGAAATGGGAATGCAAAACTTGTNAGATTGCGACTGAGATCATCATATCAGCCGAAAGACGTCCACTGCTGGACATAGGCCTCCCTCAAGGGGGCGGGGGTGTTTGCCATAATCGCCACGCTTGGCAGGCGTGTTGGCAGTTTGAGTAGATTGCAGTGTAGCTGTTGTTATGCACAGATAATTCTGCTGCTCATTATTTGATGAGTCCCTGGTTATTGTGACTGAAATGGGAATGCAAAACTTGTAAAAAAATTAGACACACAGGAGTTATTATAATTCTCTGATGTGTTTGGAGTTTTTGTAACAGAACGAATCTTTATCTTTTTGGTGATTGTGATTCTATAGAACTACTGTTTTCGAATTTGAAATGGTTATTACGAACTTTATGGTGTAGGTTAACTGCGAGACTATTCCGTCATAACCTAACTGAAAATGTCGGTGGGAGCTTGAAGTGAACTGTCATTCCACCTTGATTGNACTACTGTTTTCGAATTTGAAATGGTTATTACGAACTTTATGGTGTAGGTTAACTGCGAGACTATTCCGTCATAACCTAACTGAAAATGTCGGTGGAGGGAGCTTGAAGTGAACTGTCATTCCACCTTGATTTAATGGATTGACAGGTCACTTCATATTTACTTCACCTAAGTTTTACGGTGCGAGTTTTACAGAATAGCACTACCGAACCTATTTCTATTTTTACGGATCTTCCTTGGTGATGATTTTTGGTAATTTTAAATGTATGGAACTCTTGTATTTAAATTTGGAGTGATCGTTCAAAGCTTGGTGTGGTTAAGATGAAAATGGACCAACTATATCATTTTATAGATCACCGACCCGCCCCGGCTTTGCACGGGTGCAATGCTGATATTAAATATATTACGGTTTTAGACATTATATTTATTTAAATTGCATCCTGTAATGGGCCATATTGATCTATATTATATGCACAATGCATTTAAGGTACTTAATTGGATAAGGATTAATGCTGTATTGCTTAAAATCGCTTCGTAAATAAG
>NDFZ01001238.1:0-13205 GCA_002192655.3 Mamestra configurata | reverse complement strand
TAGAGTACAATTACCTGAAATAACGTACAATACTTTATTATAAAGTACGGGTGGCAACCCTAGCCACAACACTCGCAATCATTGAAATTATCTGCAAAAATATATTATACAATTAATAATGTCTAATGTATAATAAGAACCAGCCAAGTTCAAGTTGAACTTGCGCATGAAGGGGTCATTCCATTATCAAGAAAAACGGTACAAAAATCGTGTCTGTTTCTGTATGTGTTCATGACAACTCAACACAGGCTATGCATGTGGTCATTTATTATTATTTGTCGGGTTATAGAGAAAAAATATTGAGCCGCTTACCGAGTATAATGTTGTCGCATTCCACACATCGACTGCACATTTGCATTTGCTTACAGTTTCTTACAAATATTTTGCCATTATAATAATTGCATGTCACTGGAAGTAAATAAGTACTTATTTTATTTAAATGCAGAAAGTCTTACAATCCACACATTAAGAAGAAAACAGAACAAAATTCACTTAAAAACACAACCTGCCTACATANCTCTCTGTAAACATCTTTGTTGCACTAAGTCTTTTTCTCTACTTTGACAGGTAGATAAACACTTACTAATTTTAAAAATAATGTGGACAATGTTTACCAAATGCAAGGAGATCCGGCTATTAACAAAATGACATAGGTATCATCAAACAAATAATAATAAACGAAGACAGAGACACGACCAACGGAACAGTTTATGAAATACGTACGTATTTCGGCATGATGTGTGTAATCCAAACGAATAAATCACTAAAACTTCAACTTTTATGGTTATGGTTAGTATTCTTTTTTCTATGGTTGTTATCGTAATCGGCCAATCTCAGGTTTAAAGAAAAAACACAACAAAGAGTATATCATAAAAAAGTGTCAAAAACAATATTTTCGCGAAACGTCAACGACTGACGACTTAGATTATATACTACTAGATAGAGCCATAGCGAGGCCGCCTATGAAACAGCGATAGTTTCTTTTAATGTTGCCGTGTTGGCAAATTTTCCCAAAATTATGGTAAAATCAGGGACATGATTTTTTGTGAGTCTATTCCAAAAACTCATATCGTATACTCGTAACATCGACTGTATACATTACAAAGCAAGGTTGGACAAGTAGGTTTCACAAAAATTCAAGCTTCATAGTAAAAACGTTGTCGTTTAACCGACCGATTATGTAATCGACTGTCGGCGAAATTGGCCCTGAATCTTTAACATAAAATTTAGATTTGTTTTCTGTCACATTCAAAATATCGTCTGGTAATTGTAAAAGTTAACATAATTTGGGGGATGCTAACAAAAAAACTACGAACTAATATTTTTTTAAAGAATTTTATTTAAAATAGCAAAACTACAAATAAAGGTACACATTAACACATTTAGTACCTATAAGTACAACAACCTGTTAAACCAAATCAGAGTTCACAGTCATCAGAGTTACAACAGCTCTATACAATGAAGAATTATGTTTATACAAAATTCAGCGGGTTGAAGATAACGATGGTGTTTCTAATGTTTACAAATAGTAATGAATTAGTTTTGTGCGCTCTGGTGGCTGCAGAACCAGCATATGCCAAGCATTTTTATCCTCTACTAGCGACCCGCCCCGGCTTCGCACAGGTGCAATGCTGATACTGAATATACATATAAACCTTCATCTTCAATCACTCTATTTATTAAAAAAACCGCATCAAAATCCGTTGCGTAGTTATAAAGATTTAAGCATACAAAGGGATATAGGGACAGAGAAAGCGACTTTGTTTTATACTATGTAGTGATGTAATCTCTCAATTTATGATGTGCTCGCCTGCAGTGTGCGTTTAAGTAATACAAGACTCAAATTTCATTTCATTCAGTTCTAAAATATAGGGAGGTGTTTAATTGTAACATTCCAAACAGTACCCCATAGAAGTGGCTACCTTAGCCAGTCGGAAACCTGGTCGAACTAATTCGTCCCTATTTCTAGTAACATAATTATGTCTGTCGCCTCGTTGGCTAAAAAGATGAAGATTCTTTCTAAGAGATAAACTACGATAACATGGCACCCCCGTCCACTTGCTAAGCGGTCGAATGTGGTGCGCATTCAACTTGGTAACCGCAAGTGGAGAGGCGTGCTATGTTATTGTAGTTGATCTCTACGTACTTAATGTTTTCGTAGATATATTGACAGGCATCAATCATGATGTTAATTTCCTTAAACAGCTCCCTTAGAGAATCGTGCCGTTGTAATTTATATATGGCTTCGATTGCTTCTTTCTGCAGAGTAAAAATAGACTCAATGTCTGCAGCCCATCCCCATAGTAGGATACCGTAAGACATAATACTATGAAAGCAGCCAAAATAGTCGAGTCTCGTGGTATCAACATCCGCAAATTGGCAATTTTTTCTAACAGCTTATGCCGCTGAGCTTAGCCGACCTACAAGCGTCGTTAAATGAAGACTCCATAGTAGCCTTAAGTCAAGCGTTATACCCAGGAAGACTGGTTTATCTACGATTTCAAAATTTTCCCCATTCAATATTATGTACAAGCGCTGCCTTTGATATTTGGCAAAGTGTATATAATGTATTTACTTATCTTTTCATTTAGAACCAAGTTATTAGCAGCGAACCAATTTTGGACCTGCGTAGGGCATTATTTATGGCGTCAAGATTGATAGTCCGAAATCATTGAAGTATCATCGGCGAACAACACCATTTTAAGGACTTGACGTAAATTAAATATATTAAATAATAAGAAAGGTCCCAAAATCGAGCCCTGTGGCACGCCCATCCTAACATTTGATCCCGAGCAATTGGCACCGTTTATTTGAACTAATTGCTGTCAATTATTTAAACAAGATTTGACAAGGTTAAAAGCTATTTTGCTCACTCCGTTATGTCAAAATTTCATCAGTAATGTCTCGTGATCCATGCAATTAAAAGTCTCGTGATCCATGAAATTAAAACTTATTTAGAATATTTTGATTTAAATAGTAATTTAAAAATGACAATAATGTAGTCAGTCTCTACTGGCCTTTGAATAAAACTAACTTATTGTGCATTTGCCTCACCTTTTCTTGACGATGAGACAGTGAAGTCATAATAAAATGAATTCTGACTTCTAAGTACCTTAAAGATATTGCTTTTATGAGTAAGCCTATATGATTGTCCAACGGACTTTGGTCATTAATGTGGTTGGAAAGATCTGAAAAAATATTATTATGTATACTTTTTTTCAAAATACTGCATATCATTTTAGGCAAACTGTCTTTTTTTCTAAAATATGCTTCACCTTTTTGTGCAATAATTTGTCTGAGCATTTTCTCGGCATGTAAACAAATTTTTACTACATCCTCCGACGGATAAAACAATCCACCAACATCTTTTTTATTTATGAAGCTGGGATATTTTTCCACAGAAACAATAGCTCCTAAACACTCATCGCATTTTATAATTTTTTTAATGTTTCGAATTATATATCCGGCTATATAAATTGTCACTTCTTTAGAAAATTCACTTATTTCACAATTCCCTATATAATCGTGTCCTTGGGGTATATCAAGAACGATGGTGTCTTCAGCGTCAAGACATTCAGTCATTTCAAGTAATCTCTGTCTTCTGCTGTTTATTTTTCGACAAATCGAATTACTATTACAAGTTAAAATATTAATGCTTTCTAACGGAATACAATTGCCTGATGTTATGTTTTTCAGTTCCCCATGAATCAGCAGTCGCTTGTACGCCGCCATAAATTGCAACGCTGTAGGGTTGTTATTAAAACCACCTTTTGAACGGATGGCGCTAAAAAATATTTCCAAATGGTCTTGGCTCATTTTATAAGTGCATAAATAGCGAAGCGGGGCATTTTGAACTAGTATGTATTTGTTGTAAATTACCCTCAGTGCCTTTACGCAGATTAAGAATCCGAGAAAACCAGTCTTTCTTCCCGACTGACAAAATGACAAAATCAAATTCACTAAACTTAAGGCTTATTAAATATGTTTCAAAGTCTTTTAATTTTTCATCGACCATGTCGAAATTCTTTTCAGAAATTGGTTTTTTAAAACCATAACTGTACAGTCTGCGACTATTCAATATGTCAAAAATATCATTGAAATATTTGATAAATTCAATTGTCGGACCAGAATTTAAAAACTCATCTAGGCCCAGTGAATCTCTGCAAAATAAAAGAGCCTTAGCAACTGAATTGCTGAAAGTTTGTGCAGCCAGACGCACTTTCATTATTTGTTTTTTGTATTGTATGTGCGCATTTCTTAATTTATTTGCTAAATGCAAGCCCTCATTTATTTGTAAATTATTTAACTGCTCTATGTGACTCCAACATATTTTTTAATTATTAGAATTTAAAATTTCTTTTTTATCCGCAAAAGTATTCCTAACTAGTTTTAACATATGGCAGGCATCAGGTATACAGACAATACTTTGGCCTTCAATTGCCATGACGGGATTTATACGATGGACATCGTCAAATTCCGCGCCTAAATTTTTCGCCATGGCGAAGTTGGCGGGGCATCCGTCAAATGTCACGGATACTATAACTAACCCACATTCAATCAATAAATTGACACAATTTTTTAAAAGCGCACTCCTCTGCTCCCCGTTAACGCCGTTGGTAAGAAAATATCCTACTGGTATTTTCCACCTGCCATTTAAACTTGTAACCATAAAAACCAGTGCGTCTTTGGCTAATGGGACATTGTCTGAATCCAAGTTGTTCCCTACATTGACATATCCAACTGTACGTTTCCCATCCCACTGCAGATGCTGCCGAATTGACATTTCGTCTAGACTGCAAGATGCAACATAGCGATTTTTCCTTAGATTTACTAGCTATTAGTTTAATGGCTTCAAGAGCTTCAGTCGTGAATCCAGGTTCGCAATTAATGGTTTGATACCATTTGCACAATGTTTTGGGGTGAGGCAAGCACGTGTTAAATTGTTTCCTTACAAATGTGTAGGCCTTAGGGCTTATGAAATGTAAACACAACGCAAATTGCCTTAACGATGGGGAATACTTTCTCGGCGAGTTTTCCTTATCGACAAATCTTTTGAGAAAATCAGCGTTCTGAGTTTCTATATTCGACAATATATCAGATTCTTCCGAATTAATAAACATTTTGCTTTTTAGTTCAGCAATAACGTTCTCTAGCCGAGCGGCTTTCTTTAATAATCTCCGCTTGCACTCGCGAACAGCGCGGAGTTTCTTAAGTCGACTTTCAGACTTAATTTTTTCTTTATTCAGGAGACTTTTCAATTTCTTTTTTCTGGGGGGTGGATGTAACACTTTGGGTTACATCTTCAGGAGCAGCAATCTGTAAATAAAACATTTTATTTATTTAATTTTATAAAACAAGACATGTTTCAGAATAAAGTTGTTAAGATTTTTTGGAGTATTCCCATCTGCCCCCATTTGGGGTCAGACACTTGGGGACAGTTGCGAAAACTCCGATTTTTTGCATTATGTATACTTACCAAACATAGTTTTTTAGGCTGAATGTTGTGCACCTCTACTAAAATGTTCTCTTTTCTCTTAGTGCCTGTTGAACTCGTAATTTGTAAGATTACGCTACACTACATTACAATATAATTATGTAATAACAAATTATACTCAGCAAGATAAATGCGGAAAAGAAAAATATAACTTAATACCTATATAGTGCAAAACTAACCATGTCATCAACTTGCCGACTTGTTGAGGGGCTTGCCAGAATGTCGTCAAAGCAACTGGCTCTGCTCTAGCCAACTGAACTCTTTATCTGTAATATTTAATTATAGTAATGAATTAACAACATATATCATGGTGCTAAAATTAATAATAGTGATGGCATGTTGACTTGATGAGGCACATAGAGAAAAACCTTAATGGGTACAGGCTGTACTCTGCCTGGTTGAATTTTTATTTCTAATATTTTTCCATTATAATGGTCGAGTTTTATCTTAGCCTATTGTTTATGAGTTTATATATCACAAATAAAACAATGCTTCATAAGTAACGACAATAGTGTGGTTGATAAAAGATACTATAAACGGTTGATAAGTTATTAAAACAAACATGGATAAATTTAGCGTAAAAGCACTCTACTCAACCCATTTTCAAATAGCAGTCAAAATTACAGTATAATAATTAATTGTAGTACTTACATGAATATTTTTCTTGGGTACAGAATGTGGTTTTAACTGTACTCTTTTTTCGGTATAAATAAATGAGTCATAGTCAAAATGAATTGAACAAATTTTAGAAAATTTTGTAGGTTCCCAACTTTGTCGTCCGGTAGCAGCCACCCATTTCGCTTTCGTTTCCATATCAGATGGAAACCTAAAATGGAAAAAATTAAAATTACGACTTACACTAGGATAAAGGCATACATTTTATCTACTAGTATTTACTTTTGAAAAATCACGCACTTAATACTTAGTAAACTGTTTTTAGAGGGTAGATGCATGATTTGAATTAAATATTTATCAGCATTATATTTTAAAACGGCAATAGCACAATTTTTAACGCCGATAAGTTAAAACATCAAGTTTGCAATATTCTAAGACAACACGACGCTGTGTAATGTGCTGAAAGTGATCTAGTTGGGGTAAATGAAATCCTCAATATGGCAACACTTAAAATTTTGTAGTCCTTTGTTATTTTAAGAAAATACGTGATAAAGCATTGTTTTTAATGACAAAACAACTGAGTATCACTGTAAAATGTCATAATTAACCACCACAAAGCGTTACAAAACTAAATAAAAGACAGTTTGGTCTACTTACGAGTGAAATGTTATTCCATCGATTTTCCGCTCACTTCGGCTTTTACAGCCTAAAACTCCACATCCCACCATCGCACTAACACTAAATGCACTAGAATACTACGAGTCTCTGTCTCAAAACACACAAAAAACATCCAAAATACAGAAAAGTTCAAACGCTCACGTTTGTTTGTCAAAACTAAGATCTTGACAAACAATAAAAAGCGGCCTCGCTGACAGAGACAAAAAAAATCTATGGTCTTTTTTTTCATACCGGATTTGCCATCTTGCCATCTTACTCTTTTAGTGAAGGTCATTTGATGGCTCCATCTAGAAGTATATAATCTAAGACTGACGATGAGTATTAAGTTTTTTATGATTCACTAAATATTTCCGGCGGCAAGACGTTTCGTTTTACATAGTCACATGAATCACAGTTCTTTGTGATGGATACTTTTTTGGCGCGACGCACGCAATGTGTTGATTGGCGAGGCGTATCTGGGTCATAAACAAAACTGGAATATAAAATTTAAGAAAATAAAAATGTCTTCTTTTTTATAAAAAAATCAGCATTTATTATGGGAAATAGCAAAATAATTATACCGTCCACAAAATCAGAGATCAACACCTTATTTTCATGAAAATATGTGACATTTTAGTTTTTATGTGTCCACCGAAAATACTAATTATTCTACAGGAAAGTCTAAAATAGAGTTTTTAATCAACAAAATAAACTCTAACATTTCGTTACCTTTACTACAAAAACAATTACGTTGTACTTTACTTCTTCATATTAAAAATAAAACAAACAATCCAAAATAATCAATCAAATAAAATAAAACTTTTACGTCCACAGAAATGACGTCTTTTCCGTTAGCAAAATTATGATATCGTCGGCGCCAGTGCAGAACTTGTCGAAGTTTTATTAGAGACTCAAAAATCTAATCATTTGATTTGGAAATAAAATTGACACTTATTTTATCCCTACAGGATTGTTCAGGCAGAACATAAAAAGAATGTGATGAATTACTTTTATAAAATATCCCGTGAAAAAAACGTTTCTAAATTGTATTTACAAGGTAGTGCATGCATTGTTAAAGCAATTCAGAAACTTTTTTTGCGGACTATATTTACCTATATAAAATTCAACATAAAAGATAGTAGCAAAATCAACGCTGGTGCTCACGTAGCACTTTAAAATTCGTTTGTGCTCCTTGAAACTGACGCCGACGAAGTACACAGAATATTAATTAACCTAAAAGCTGACAGTGCCCCTGGCTGGGACAACATCTCTGCGAAAATTTTAAAGTTTATAGGTATGGAAGCCGTACCTATCATAGCCCATCTTGCGAACCTCTGCTTTAAAACTGGCATCTTTCCTGCCCCGTTAAAAATAGCCATTATTACCCCTGTGCACAAGGGTGGGGGTAGAGACGATATTAATAATTATAGACCAATTTCTGTCCTTACTAGTATATCCAAAATTATTGAAAAATTAATAAATGTAAGGCTTCTTAATTACTTAAACAAATTCAATGTCATCTCCGACTCACAGTTTGGTTTTCGTCACGGTATTTCCACTGAGGATGCTGTCATATCACTAACTTCATTAATATCTAATCATCTTGACAATGGTGATAAGTGCCTAACTGTATTTCTAGACCTTAGAAAGGCATTTGATACCGTCTCTACGCCTATCCTTGTAAACAAACTGGAAAAAATAGGTATTAGAGATATCGCACTTGATCTGTTTAAGAACTATCTTTCAAATAGGAAGCAGAGTGTCAAAGTGGGGCAATATATAAGTGATGTCACGGATGTAGCATACGGCGTCCCCCAAGGAAGTGTATTAGGTCCAACGCTCTTCTTGGTATACATAAACGACCTGTGTAACATGAAAATTCCCAATGCCAAAGTCCTGTCATACGCCGATGATACTGCCGTCACCTTCTATGGTAAGACATGGCACAATGTGCAGCTAAGTGCTGAAACAGGAATGTCCCAGGTTGCACATTGGCTCAATGCTAATGTTCTTACATTAAATACCTCCAAAACAAATTTTATAAGTTTCAGCATCTGCAATCGTACTCAACCAACCGGCGATTTCCGAATCATTATACACACTTGTGATGGTATTAATGTTGATAATTGTAACTGCTCTAGTATTGACAAAGTTTCTAGCACAAAATATTTAGGTGTAATGCTGGACCAGAGTTTGTGCTGGTACCCCCATCTTGAGCAAGTTGCCAATAGAGTCCGTAAGCTAAATTGGATTTTAAAGACTCTGCGCCACGTGCTGCCTAGGTCTATACAGAGTAGCGGTAAGCCTGTTAGAAATNAAATGTAAGGCTTCTTAATTACTTAAACAAATTCAATGTCATCTCCGACTCACAGTTTGGTTTTCGTCACGGTATTTCCACTGAGGATGCTGTCATATCACTAACTTCATTAATATCTAATCATCTTGACAATGGTGATAAGTGCCTAACTGTATTTCTAGACCTTAGAAAGGCATTTGATACCGTCTCTACGCCTATCCTTGTAAACAAACTGGAAAAAATAGGTATTAGAGATATCGCACTTGATCTGTTTAAGAACTATCTTTCAAATAGGAAGCAAAGTGTCAAAGTGGGGCAATATATAAGCGATGTCACGGATGTAGCATACGGCGTCCCCCAAGGAAGTGTATTAGGTCCAACGCTCTTCTTGGTATACATAAACGACCTGTGTAACATGAAAATTCCCAATGCCAAAGTCCTGTCATACGCCGATGATACTGCCGTCACCTTCTATGGTAAGACATGGCACAATGTGCAGCTAAGTGCTGAAACAGGAATGTCCCAGGTTGCACATTGGCTCAATGCTAATGTTCTTACATTAAATACCTCCAAAACAAATTTTATAAGTTTCAGCATCTGCAATCGTACTCAACCAACCGGCGATTTCCGAATCATTATACACACTTGTGATGGTATTAATGTTGATAATTGTAACTGCTCTAGAATTGACAAAGTTTCTAGCACAAAATATTTAGGTGTAATGCTGGACCAGACTTTGTGCTGGTACCCCCATCTTGAGCAAGTTGCCAATAGAGTCCGTAAGCTAAATTGGATTTTTAAGACTGCGCCACGTGCTGCCTAGGTCTATACAGAGTAGCGGTAAGCCTGTTAGAAATGTGCTCTCCCAAATATATATTTCTCATGCACAATCAATATTAATATACTGTATTCCTATTTGGGGTGGGGCAACAAAATCTAAATTTATCCAATTGGAGCGAGCACAACGAGCCCTGCTCAAAATAATGCATTTTAAAAAAAGGAGATATTCTACTTATAACCTCTACAAACTAAGTGATGTATTGTCATTTAGGAAACTACATTACTCAAATAATTTAAAAAAAGCACAAAACCTTACCTTATAACGCGGATATACATTCTAAGAGAAGAAAACACAATATAGTTCAAATACCTTATACCAAGACCAAATTCGGATCCATGCAATTTGGTAAACGATCAGCTCAATTATATAACAAAATAAATAAAGAAATTGTCGTATATGCAAAATCTTATCATATATGTATGTAAAGAAATGTTGATTGACTGGATAAAACCACTGACATATGAAAATACTGAAGCTCTCCTACAAAACGTAACTTAATACAAATAAACGACCCACTAACACACATATAGAGACTCCCATACCCACACGTACATTCACACACCCAAACACGTACAACCACTCATCCATAACACTCATCAACACATCACACACTCATGCATATGCACACACACATTCACATATTTATATCTTGTTTTTCTACATCCATGTACTGTTTTTATTGTGTTTTAAGTAAGTACCTACTGTTGTGAAGGAGCGATGAAGACTCCAAACCCAATATTGTTTGTGTATAACTTTTGGACACAATAAACTTATTATTATTAAACTTATTATTATTATAATCTCCTTTATTCATTTTATTACATTACATACAAATTACATTTTTAAATATTAAAATACAATAATAATTTATTCAAATAAAAACGTCTACAAAAATGTACATTTAGTCAGCAGTAATAATATTTTCCATACAATAATAGTGCCTAAAAATAAACTAAACTAAGATATTTTTATTAAACATGCAATTAACGGTGGTTCGGAATTGCATTGTTAAACAGCGATCTGCCCGATCTAGGTTACTTTAAACCTGTGTTTCAGGCCATCACTCTACGATCCAATTACATTGGGACAATACAATTTAAAATTAAACTATGAATACATAAATAAAAAATAAATTATCTATTCTAAGCAACTACGAGAAAAAGCTTAATGGTACATTAATAGCTAAAACTAAGCCTATGTAATTATACAAAAGTAAACACTTACGAGGGGATTAAATATCATCATGCCAATATTTCTAGAAGTTGTTCTGTGTCCATGTAATTGAGTAACATTAAATATTCCGACAACATCTTGCTACATTTTGTAAACCTTACACTATAAAAGTTTAGTACCTTGTTGAGCCTATTATATAGAAAAGGTCCCAAGAACACATAAAAACGATTTGCAAACGCATGTCTAGTTTGAGGCTTTATGCAAACCAAGTCCTTCCTTCTCTTGTCCGAAGGTACAGGGTCAAAAGGAAGTGCAGTGTGCTGGTGTAGCACTATGTTTAAAATAAATAATTGCCGCACTGTAAGCACATTACATGCTATATAGAGCTCGTGCGTAGGAAATCTAAAAGGGCGAAAGGTAGCAACCTTTAGAATTGCTCTTTGAGCGCGCTCTAGCGGGAGTAAAATTGTTTTTGCTGCACCACCCCAAGAAGTTATGCAATATGTAATAATGGATTGACCCAAAGCTAAATAGACCTGTTTAATTAATTTATAGTCGGCTATGTTCCGTAAATTCTTAAAAACATATATTAATTTGCGCACTCTTGTACACAGTAATTCGATATGTTTACGGAAATTTAGATTTGAGTCAATGGTGACACCTAGATATTTTAAATGGTCAGCTTTAGCTAAAGTGGGGCAGGAACATACAGTGTCAGCATACGTGCAACAATTATGTGCGTGAATGTTTAGATTAGTAAGCGGTATGTTAGTATTTCTCATTGTAAATAAAATATAATTTGTTTTATCTGCATTTAATGTTAGGAGATTATTACGAAGCCAATTAGAAACAATGTTAAAACCATTTTGAGCATATTCATACACCTCAGCTCTGGACTTAGCTGAAAATAATAGAGCAGTGTCGTCCGCATATGACATTATAACACCATTTTGGAGCGACAGGCTGCATAGTTCATTTATATAGATTAAAAATAAAGTAGGGCCCAAAATGCTACCTTGTGGAATTCCAAAACAACTATTTTTAAGTTCAGAGCTTGTATACTGACCTATTTTTACACATTGCTGACGATCGCTGAGATAATCAGAAAATAGTAGAAGTTGTTCTCCTCTTATCCCAAGTGTTTCAAGCTTGTGCAAAAGTAACGAACAAGAAATAGTGTCGAAGGCCTTGGCAAGGTCTAGAAAGATCCCTATTGTGTGCATACCCCTATCTAAGTTGGTAGTAATATAGTTAGTTAATTCGTGGACTGCTTGGCTAGTTGATCTTTTGGCCCTAAAACCAAATTGACTATCTGATAGTAGTCTGTTATCTTCTAGATATTTTATCAATCTACTGTTAATTATTTTTTCTAAAATTTTTGAGAGGCCTGTTAACACTGAAATGGGTCTGTAGATAACTACAGACCCATTTCAGTGTTAACAGGCCTCTCAAAAATTTTGTCTCCAGATTTAAATACAGGTGTGACCACAGCCTTTTTCAGTAATTTTGGGAATATTCTTTTAGATAAGCATAGTTGGAAAATGGGGGTTAGTGGAAGGGCAAGTAGGTTTTTAAATCTTTTAAGTATATTATTAGGTATGTCATCCCACCCAGTGGTACAAACATCCTTTAACCCGCTTATTATTCTAACTACTTTGCTAACATCGGTATCTATTACAACAAAAGAATTTAGTGAAGAGAATGTCGTGGTCGGGTTTTGTTGGAAAATTATACTTGAGTTAAGTGATTTTTCAGCCAAGTTTTTACCAACGTTAAAAAAAAAGTTGTTTGCTTTATTGATTGCTTCGGATGGGTTCATATCTGTTGATAATATATCAAGCGAAGGTTCGGGATTTTTCGATCTAAAGGTATAAGTTTTTACAAAGTTCCACACAAGTTTACTATTATTCCCCGCCTTCTGAAATTCATTTTTATCATACTGATTTTTTAGTTTTTTCAAAAGATTATTACAGAAGTTCCGAAACCTTTTATAAGTTACAGAAAGTACTTCGTTATCAGGAGCGAGTCTCAATTTTTGGTGGAGTTTGTCCTATGCCTTATACAATGAACGAGACCGGGTGTGATCCAAGGCTTAATACAACTAAACTTTCTAGGCATTGTCTTTGTGA
>NDFZ01001236.1:0-10542 GCA_002192655.3 Mamestra configurata | reverse complement strand
CTCAACCCGCGCCGCCTGCTGGCTCGCCAGCTCGACGACGCGCGCCTCGCGGACCTGCTCGCGAACCATCATGACGCCAAGGTACGTCTCCATCACATTCGGTCTTGAGTATCTGAACTTCACAGCCCAGTAACTGGGTAACAAGTTCGCACACCATTCAACTGCAACTCCTGTGAGTTAGAATCAACAGTAGCGACCACCAGAAAAACACCGAGTCAAAAAAGCTCAACGAGCCCCTCAGAAACGGAACTGTCTTGGATCCCACAACTGGGTTATAGCGGGCATACCCCTTGACAAGACTGGTTTCACATTCATGGCTTCTGTTTACTCGTGAAAACTGACAAAAAGAGTCTACGTATTTAATCAATGGTCACCCATCCTAGGACCGACCTTGACAAGCGTTGCTTAACCTAGAGATCGACTCGTGCGATTGTTATTATTAAGCCGCGAGCTAACATGTAAAAAAGTACTGTTGAAATCGACCACATTATGCAAATACGATACGATTCTAAGATCCACGCTGAAAAACGATTGCTAAGTTTTCTAAAAATCTAAGCAATCAATTCATTCCATGGCTGACTGGTTCATAAAATAAATTATTTTCAACTAAATAGGAATTCGCGGTCGCTTTTGTATTAGAACAAATTATTTTTGCTCATGTAAAATAATAAGTTGTGGCCACGTAAATCATAGTTTTATAATTTGATGAAGCACGTTGAAATCATTGTGCTAATAATATCCAAGGTAAAAAAACAATATAGAAAACTAAAACAAACGTTTAAAACTGTTATTTTTATAAAATATCGTTACTTAACTTGTGTCTTATAAAATACCGTTGCTTACCTTAATGCGTTATATTTATTGCAAATTTTTCTCGCGCCTTCGCTCGCGTTAAAGTAGCCTATAACCCCGTCCAGGTTCCCATCTATCTTTGTCCAAAATTCACTAAAATCGGTTCGGCGATTTAAGCGTGAAAGCGTAACAAACAAACAAACTCACTTTCGCATTTTATAGTATTATACTAGCTGTTGCCCGCGACTACGTACGCGCATATCCCGTTTTTCTCGTTCCTGAAGGAATTTACCATTCCTGTATAGCCTTTATATAGCCTTCCTCTTGAATGTGGCTTCAGCTTTGTTATATAGTATATATATTATGGATTATAATTTTATCAAGTTGTCGTTATGTCAATATGTTATGTTAATCTACAACATATGTACTTACAAGCTGTCGAATATATTGTATATGAATTATGTATTTCGGGAATAAAACTTCATAACAAGAAACAGAGAAATTGACAATACACAAACACATTTTATTGCAGTTATTCGTGATAACTCGAGATAAACTGCGAACTGTATATCGGTCGGTCATTGACAGCAACTCGTGACAATAATGAACAGTATTGTGTACTTCATAACACAGTAACACTATATATCGCATATGAGATTTTAACACATACTAAAACGCAATAGGTTACATGGTAATGGGACGTATAAGTAAATGAACTAACTGTGTAGGTAGTGCACGACAAATAAAGGTGTGAATTGTTGCAAGCATTACAGATGATTGTTTCCTAAACGCACTTCGTATTATTTAAGTTGGATTGATAAATGGCGAAAAAATCCCAGCACGTCTGTTTACTCAGTGGTTTACCTAAAGGTGGGCCGAACACAGGATGCATTACATCGTGACAAATTTGCCTATCCGTAGTGTGTTGCCAAAAGTTATCTTTCTGGGGTGACACCACAATATCCGCACAGGACGTCACCCATGCTAGTTGCGCCACTATGTTTAGTTATAAGTTATTCATTCCGAAATGTTAAAATTCAATTTTGTATCTTAATTTTATTTACTGTACACCTACCACAGTATAGTCTTAATAACCCAAAGGTTGACTGGTAGAGAATGCCTTGATGCATTAAGTCCGCCCATGTACCACTATTGTACATAAAGTTTAAATAAATAAGTTGTTTAAAGATAACTTGTTGTCTTTATCTTTATTTCTTAAAATAGATATTTGTGGTATGTTGTTATTTCATAGCATCATATACCTACATGATGTTATGTCTTCTATTTATTTTTTGTGACCCATTAATTTCTCATTTATTTTTGTATCGGAAAATTCGTTGTAAAACGAACTCCGTTGTCTTATATTATATGAATCATTGTGGTATCGGTTAGATGTCTTCAAGCTTATTATGCTCACGCTTTTGTGTTATATTTTATCGATTTTTTAAGTTGTACGATTTTTGAGTACAATTGTCTTCACGATTTTAAAAAATCGGAAAAAATAATTTCCACCTTTATCTAATATCCCATTTATCTATTTAGTATATTCGTATTCAGCTTTTTCTGAGCCAAAGCAAAATATATTGTCGTCTCTAGCTTGTCTTGCTTCATCCATGTTTTGTAAACATTCTGGCACCGGTTTACGCACAGTTTGGGCTTCAAAATCACCAGTAATAGACTTCAAAACCGTATGGTTTATATTCCCAGACTATAACGCAGTTCTATCGACTATGTTGGACGGAGAAGGCTCAGTTTGTTCTCAAAGTTGTCTTCCATTGGCGCTGTTTGATCACGAAGATAATTCTCAAAGTTTTGCGCCCATCGCTAGCTATTAAGGAAGATGGAGAGGAACCTATTCATGATGATACGGTCTTGGATTTGCAAACTAAATCAAGGGTGAGTTAATTAGTGGCGTCGTTTTAAAGTTATTTGTTTGTTATGTCCTGTTATAGATCTATAACGTCTAGTTGATAATTTTAATGTTTTTTCAGATGATTTTAAAACTTCTATTATTCAACCACCATAATCGTTTACTTACTTTCGTTTCATTTATCAGGCTAATTGGATACAAATTTTCTTCGATTTTAAATCAGTCATCAATCTTTCGACTGAAACTTCTAACTCCCTAGATATACTCGCATCTGGCGAAGGCCAAGGTTGTTCTCGTATACATATTTAGGGAGCGTTCGCATTCGCATTGCAGTCACAAACTGTCAAAAACTCTAACTTCCCTACATGTTGACAAGTGTTTGACATTGATTGTCGCTGAGATGATGCTGCCACTTGAATATGAACGAGTTAATAAGTATGAGAATTGGCCTTTGGACCGATTTTGAATAAATACCGCTCAAGATCTTTGATAAATAATTCACGCCATCGCATCTCTCCTTTTGTGTGTCGTCTTTAACAGGCCCACATTAAAAACATTAAAAATCCATGTCTCCTTACAGCAGAATGTGGAAACCGACTCGCTGGTGGGCAGCGTCGGTTCGGGCCGCGACTGCTGGATCTGCTACGACAGCTCGCGCTCCGAGCCTCTCATCCGGCCATGTCGCTGCACTGGCGACGTCTCCGCCGTGCATCACGACTGTCTCAGCCGCTGGCTCGTCGAGGTAGCTATAGTACAATACAATACTAAGACGACTCGCTGGTGGGCAGCGTGGGTTCGGGCTGCGACTGCTGGATGCTAGAAAATTAAAACAAACCCTACTGAAATGCCAAATTTTGACAGATTTTCCGGCTCAAGTAGAGCTTGAGAAATATTCAAATTCAAATAATAATCGGGGAAGTGAAAGTTCATGGGGTGTTGAGTTTTCTAGTGACCGCTACGACAGGTGTATGAAGTTTGCTACGACAGGTCTACGAAGTTTGCTACGACAGGTCTACGAAGTTTGCTATGACAGGTCTACGAAGTTTGCTACGACAGGTCTACGAAGTTTGCTACGACAGGTCTACGATGTTTGCTACGACAGGTCTACGAAGTTTGCTACGACAGCTGCTACGACAAAGAATGTTTGAAACGAGATAATGATGACAATTCTAATGTGATATCGTTTTTATTTACAGAGCGCGGCGAGTCCTGATGGTTTGAAGTGCAAAGTATGCAACACGCCATACATAGTGCAGGAAACTAACAGGTTTGTGTACTAAGAACGCTTTCTTCTACGTTTAGCTTTTAATCATCCAGGTACCTCGATGAGGTCTATATGAGGTAGTGCTCAAATGCCAGCCTACTAATAATAATAATGACGAAAACCTTGTATCTCGACTTAGCACACGAGGTGGTCGATATGTGGAATGTGGACTCGGGTGTCATTGTACCGATTGTCGTTATCGCCAACGGCTACATGGCCAAAGACCTCGACTACCATCTGTTGAAGCTATCGTTGGTTGGTATCAAGGGCCTGATACAGAAGGCAGTGCACCCCGATACGGATTGCATTGTAAGGAGGTTCCTGTTCCAATTACCAGCAGTTTTGCTTACTACCCCACAACAAGACGGTTCTAACCTTACATGTATCTCTTCCAGGGTGGTATGGGAACGCGGGTTTACAGTAGCCCACTGGGCGCGCACGGCGCTGGCAGTGGCGTGCATGTGCGGCGCGGGTGCCGCCGCCTGGATGTGCGTCCAGCTCGCCGCCTCGCCCGTAGCCAGGGTTCTAGCAGCTGGAGCCGCCTTGTTGGTGTGCTACGTCGCTATCAGGTGAGGAAGTGTGTTTGTTGATCTGTTAGCTACCGAATGAAACCACTGTTGCTGTTGGATGCTAGTTTACAACCGAGATGGGAGTATAACATGCAATAAGAAGGCGATGCAGGCACGCACATATTCATACGCGGTATTTCATTTTATTGCATGGTATGCGTAAGAATTTGTATATGCCTGTACCGAGTATTACGCCTACACATCACTTTGATAGATTTTAGGAAGTTTTGTTGTGTCCACGTTCTTGCGTAATGCTGCGTATAGTCTGATTAAAGGTAACATGCAATGTAACGTGAAAGGAGCATTTCATCGGTGTGGACGCACGAACCGGGCGTCTTGTTCCATATCAGTTTCAGTTCGTGTTCGCGCGCGTCTCAACGCAATCGGTCCACACTGGCGCTCTGAGCACATTGCGCGCCTCTTTGTGTTCGTCAAAAAAACCGACAAATCACGGATCGATCCGCGCGCGTCTTGAAATGCTCTAGCGTGCGCATGAAATGCACAGTTCGCGCGCGCAAGGCTTCCAGACCATGAGAATTTATTACAAAGTGTTTATATATGTATGACTAAAAGTCCTATCTCATATTTTAGCTGATTTGAAAAATGACAACTATATTGTTCTTACTCAAATCAGATAAAAAATGAGATAGGACTTTTAGTGATGCGACCGAAGGAATGTGGACGGCAAATTCTTTCATTTCATGTTAGGTTTCATGTTACATTGCGTAAGTCTGTACGCAGCTTAAGAAACTTCACGTTAACAAAATCCGTCGTGACCTTTAATATGCTTAGATAATATGTTTTTGGAATGGTCTATATCATTTAAAAAAACAAATCAGGAAATAATTTTCAATGAAATATCCTTACCTGTCAAAAACGTTATTTCAACGATAAACAAAATTTTCGAGAAAGTAGAACTAAAATATTGATATCTTTTTCCAGGTTCCTCGGCATGAACACAGTGAGCGCGTACCAGCGAGCCAAAGTGTCATCTCTACGCATCCTAACCGAGCCACTGACAGAAATAACCGGTCACAGCGACCAAGGACAACTGTCAACAATCAGCAACACAGTCACCGTGGAGATAGCGTCGAAATGTGTCCTCGAACGGGCACTGAAAGGCGAAGTGAACAAATAACTCTAAAAATAACGTTGCAACTGTTTCAATAATGATAAAAAACGGTTATCGTTGCAATAACGATATAACGGTTTCTGTTGCAATAACGATAAATAG
Organism: Mamestra configurata; assembly: GCA_002192655.3. NCBI lineage: Eukaryota > Metazoa > Arthropoda > Insecta > Lepidoptera > Noctuidae > Mamestra > Mamestra configurata. The sequence continues at coordinate 4,813 of NDFZ01001236.1, read as the reverse complement.
CGATTACAATAACGGTGATACGTCAGTACAAACGCAGTGCCGCAGTTAACAGTGATGTGATACAGTGAATGTTACGAACTTGTAATTTATTTTTTCTGGAACTAATCGTGAACTTTTCGAAAACTAGTTGGAACTGTTGAACATTCGTATTAAAAACAGTACTAATAACTGTATGAACTTTGGTGGGGTTAAAAATAGTGATACGATCCCAAAACTAGTGGTGTTCTATCAATAATCAGTCGATTCAGACTATTCGACTATATAACTAAATCGACTAAAATACTTATTTGTATAAAATCGATACAAAAATATATTTTATTATTTTAAATCTTCAATTTCTTGGAGTAAGAAAATTATTCCACACAATTCTATCATTTCCTTAATTATTTTGAATTCAAATCTGACTGTTATAAGGTCTAGTATTCGATGTAAAAGTTTTATGTTATTCTCTTTATGCCAAATTCCTTTTTTTATGTTAATTCTTAATTTTAATGCGACAGTTGATTGAACATGTATGTAGTTATTCAGGCGCAAATTTTCTTTAGCACGACACATGGTACTTCAAAACGAGTATAATAATAACATGTTACCAAAATATCTACATTTTCTGTATGTAGTTACCGTTATTATATCCATTTTTTAATTTGAAATATTTTTTTTAATTCGAGATCTCAGTGTGTTGTGCCTACATTTTTTTTTGAAATCCATTTCCTCTTATTTTTCAACATTATTTCAATATAATACGTAGCTATGGTTCGTTTCGTGAATCCTTGACGTATCGTTAGGTCAGTTTTTACTATTGGTGATATCATTTATTTTTTGTGTCAGTGGGCGTATTTTGTTACAACTATTAACGTTGGCCGTTTAGAAACAGCATTGCTGGTTAAATGTTGGTAAACATATTTTTTGCTGTAAATTATCGGCTGCTCTAATCTGTGTGACCATAGACATAGTGCAATGTCTATGGCTGGAAATGTAAGAAATATTTTCGTCGTTTTTTTTTTATAAATTATTATGTGACGGCAAATATATTAGTTGTATGGAATAACAAGAAATGTTGGACCGACCCGAAATAAATTTCAAGAAAGTCTTTATAAAATATTTGAGAAATGTCCACGTATAATATATTAGAAACAAGTATTCACGAAATAAATCGTATATTTATATAAATAACTATAAATAATCGATTGTAGAAAGTAAATAGAAGAGGCTAAGGCGGGGCGTTCGTTCCTATCCGCTGCGTGTTGTGATATTTAACAGCGGTTTTTGCCTGATTTATACGAAAATCCTTATAAATACATAAAAAATTAAAATAAACATAAATTACTCAACCCTTTTTTGTTTTATTTTGATTGGCTTTTCCTTTTTTTTCTAAATTTAGTTATATTTTCTCTTTAGTCCAGGTTTTTTTTTTTTTATTCGAGTTATTTTAACGTTTTCCAAGTTATTTAAATTTTTACCATTTTATTTTGCTTATTTCAATGTCATTTAGATCTTTTACGAGTGAGTTATGATATGATGTAGGTAATTGAAATTAGTTTAATTCAATCAATCAATTAGATTTATTTTCACATCTGATTTATTTATGCTTTAGCACTATGATTTTTGATTTTGTATAAAATTGTGATAACACAGTATTTCTCCCACAAATGCAGCCCCGCTTAAACATATTTGTAACTGTATGTTGTCTGTGCCAAAATATATGAAAAGTAGGGTGAGTCTGTAAGCTTAAAAATTGTAGTCAATTTCATGTAGAACTAGATGAAGTAGTGCTGGTTGAAGCTGCTAGTTTTTGATTTGTCACAGTATTTTCAGGGAATTTTAGAAGGAAAAACGCAGGCTTAGAAGCTACGTTTGGTGTCAAAAATAGGTAATTAGAATCAATGCTTAAATCCAGTAAGCAATAAAGTTGAATAACGTTTAGTTATCGGTTGTAAATTATTGGTAAGCTCGTGTAAGGGATTCCGATAGTTGCTTTAGGTATTGGAAATGTACCAGTGTATGTAGCGCAAGAGCGTAGCTTTCAGGCTTTGGAAAACAATAGTGCCGCGGCCACACTGTCGTGATGACGCGAAAATTTGGCAGGTTGGTTGTAAAACATGAACAGCTTTTTTTAACCTTTTGAACGCCATTGTCACGTATACATGACAAGCAAGCGCGTGCCCTGTACGCCAAACGTCACAAATACGTGACAAGAAGTACGGCGAATTTGTGGCTTGGCGTCGGGGGCACGCCGATGCGTTTATGCTTTTTTTTTTTGACGGGGACCACTCGCATTTCAGCACGCTAGGGCTAGTTACTGCTTAACCGGACTATCACGTTTATGCTCTGGCGTTCAAAAGGTTAAATAGGTACTGTGTCTGTGCGTAGTGGAGCTCGTGGCTAAAGAATAACAGCCGCACGGGTCGATCAAAGGTTAAGCAACGCTTGCCAAGGTTGGTCTGTGGATGGGTGACCATCTTAATTTACCGAGTTTCCTCCGTGCCTCGGAAAGGACGTTAAGCCATTGGTCCCGGCTGTCATTTGTAGAGCTTTGGCAGTCGTTACGGAATGTCAGAAGTGCTAGTAAATCTGACTCCAATCTTACCAAGAACAACCGTGTTATCCAGTTAATGGGTTGTGGAGGTCTGGTAGGCAGCCGCTCCACGTAAAATAGTAGTATTCAGCTGAATCCGGTTTGACTGGAAGCCGACCCCAATATAGTTGGGAAAAGGCTAGGCAGATGATAACTGTGTCTGTGCGTTTTGCTCATATACCTACTAATAACGCATTTTGCATTAGTCTATTCACCGTTATGAACTATTCTCTGCTAGTTCAAATGTTGAAAATGGTTTTTCTTTTAGAACTCTATGCTTTGTTTAAAGGCATGAAAGCCAACTAACTGGGCGCCTGTTAATTCATTGACAACACAAAAATAGGAATGTAATGGCGGATCCACACGCTTGGCACCAACCGCAAAGTTCAAACCTCCACAAAGGTTTGGCTAAATTTAGAGTGTCAAACATCGCCATCCACACGCTTGCGCGAGCGCTAGTATGTTCTAGACAGACAAACATGACTGACATCGAGATAGTTTTGGCTGTAATTGTGATGGTTTGTTGAGGTTTGGCAAGCGTTTGGATCAGGATGTATTTTTCGATTTCAGAGTTTTCCTGTATAAGTACTTGTTCATATTCATGTGTATTTCACGTATGATTTTTTTTAACTTATTCAAATTCGATATGTGTGTTAATTAATAATATTATGAAATGATGACGTTTTACATGACTGCTGTCTTCTGCTGCAGCATCAATGCTTATCTTGCAACCGTAAGCTGATTTTCAAAAGTCGGATAACTTTTACCTGAGGAATAAAATTATGGTTTGACAGCTTTTGATAAAATAAATGTAACAGCTATATTATTCTTCAGTTATAAACTTATGAATGATCTGCCTATTAAAAAAGCCCGTTATTAAAAAATGTAAATAGTGTTAAGTCCGAAAATCTATAATTACTGTTTTAAGGAAATCTAGTGTTGAGGATATAATTTTTTAAATATAATTCGCCAAAAAAGTTCAAAATAGAATATTAAAAAATATTAGAATCGTTTCAATTTGTAGTAGATCACATCTTTGTAAATATTTCAAAGAGCAGATTTCTGCATTAAATAATATTGCCAAAATGTTGAAATTGTAGTTCAAATATTGTAGGAAATTATCTTATCAAAAGTTCGCGGTATGTAAAATACAATCTAGAGAGTTTAATCATTCTAGTTTTGACCAATATTAAGTGTCGTGTTGCTTAAGGAGACAACTGAGTTATTTTTTGCATAATTTAGATGAAAACCTAAATAAAAACAAGCCTAATTATTTCATATCGTCCCCACTGCTGGAACAGACCTGCTGAACAGAATATATATCGGGAACAGTGTTATAAAAGTCTTTAACCTTTTGAACGCCAGAGCATAAACGCAACGGCGTGCCCCCGACGCCAAGCCACGAATTCGCCGTACTTTTTGTCACGTATATGTGACGTTTGGCATACAGGGCACGCGCTTGCTTGTTATGTATATACGCGTTCAAAAGGTTAAACTTGGTTTAAGACTAAATTAGTAATTGCCTCTCAAACAACAAACTTCTTTTCTTCTAAGAGAGGCAGAGGGTACGATGAAGGATGTCAATTGCATACATTTTAGTATTTTTGATATTCCATATCGCTGATAGAATGTTCTTTCCCCAGAGTACCTGAAACCAGTGAACTTTTGACTTTGAAAGAGTAACATAACATTGACGCAAAAGGTCTTCAGCACAGCTATTCACAACCATTCGATTCCATTCCGAAACGAATGGTTACATTTCTTAAACATCGCTTATATTTCCGTCAATTAGTAAATTAAACATTTCGCGCCATTAAATTATATTTTTAATATATTATAATATCTATTTTGCTATTCTATTCTAAAATAGTGGTAGATTGCTAGATGTGTGTGATCCAAGTCTTGTTACTTGTTCAGTAGATTTAATATGTAAGAAAAACCATTATCCTCTTTTTGGAGCAGTCGGGTAATAATATAGAAATGTAAAAATTATTGATGACAATAGAAATGTTCTTATGTATAACGCAATTCGCATTTTTAAATGTTTTTTTTTTGTCATAAAACAGCTAGTTTTCAAATAACAAAAGTAGGGTAGGTAGCCTGCCCTAAGTTTGAGAATTCAATGTTAAGGACTTTCAAATTAAATTTAATATAAGAACTTGTGTAAGTAACAGTAGTTTGTAAAACATTTATTTTTAATTCAGAAACCGGGCTTTGCTGTTATATTACGTAAAGACG
>NDFZ01001235.1:0-13183 GCA_002192655.3 Mamestra configurata | reverse complement strand
TCTGGTACGGGGCAAAAGTCTCCTCAAAGAGGTGACGAGACGGTTAACGCAAGAGCTGGCTCAAGGTAGCTCGGGAAAATAATATCTGGAAGGATTTGGGGGAGGTATTTACCCCACAATAGAACGGGCTGAGAAAAAAAAACGTTGTTGATCGACTTATTGGATTTGATTCCAAGAACTAACGAAGTACTATCTTACCTGCGCAGGGCATATCCATGATGACACGAACACAAGAACGAGCCGGGGACATTGATGCAGCCTTGAGAGCAGACCTCTTGCGTGCACTCGTCGATGTCCTCGCAAGATCGCTGGTCTGCTGAGAGCCGGTAGCCGAAGTGGCACAGACAACGTCCTCCTAGAGGAGNGGTCTGCTGAGAGCCGGTAGCCGAAGTGGCACAGACAACGTCCTCCTAGAGGAGTGGGCTGACACATGACTGAGCAGGAGCTGTTGGAGCACGCGTTTTCTGAGGAGACAGACAATAATATATCACGACTATATACCCTAAACTAAAAGGAGTGTGTAGACAGAGGTGTTCAGCCGAAGAGACACAGACAACGTCCTCCTAGCGGATTGGGCTGACACATGACTGAGCAGGAGCTGTTGGAGCACGCGTTTTCTGAGGAGACAGACAATAATATATCACGACTATATACCCTAAACTAAAAGGAGTGTGTAGACAGAGGTGTTCAGCCGAAGAGACACAGACAACGTCCTCCTAGCGGAGTGGGCTGACACATGACTGAGCAGGAGCTGTTGGAGCATGCGGTTTCAGCGGAGACAGACAATATTTTATCACGACTGTCTCATTTCACCGGTTTATAGGGACGAGCATGAATGTTCATTACAGTGCACGAAATCAAATTAAGGGTTAACGGACCCAAAATCCAGACTGCGGAACTGCTACTGGGAAGTTCTGGATGGATAAAAACCACCACTGGCACATTGCACGAAGCCCAATTTGGGGATCGAATAGAGGATCGAACGAGGAGTGTTTTTTTACCTAAGCGAAGCTTGTCTCCACTGCTGGGACGCAAATTGGTGGATAAGCCAGTTTTTCTTTAATCTATATTAAGCTGATTAAGTATTCTTAATCAGCATAACATAGTTTTAAGAAAAAATCTGGCTTGGTGCTATTGCACCATCCCATCACTTCCCGTAGGTGTCGTAAGAGGCGATTAAGGGACTTACCAGAGAATGGGCAGCAGCATTCTCTGTGCTTCTGTGCATTACAACACCTGTACTATGGCCTAATGGGTATAATGTATTATGGCCTATGTCCAGCTGTGGACGTCTTTCGGTTGATATGATGATGCTCATTCCATTGAAGTGGAGGAGTGGTGGTGAAAGAAATTGCACCTACGATATACAACTATACAATACGAGGTTGATAAATCCTAACAGACATTTTGGCCTTACTATTTTGTTGTTTCAAGACCTTACGTGATTAATCAATAACAATTAATCCAAGAAAGTAAACTGTACTAGCAGTTCAATACTAAAAGTAGACTCTGGTTTTTAAAAAAAAATGCCAAGGAACGGAAATCGTATTATCGCCATAAGACTTCAAGCAAATGTCAGTGCTATCAACATTCCACAGTTTCCATTCTCATCAGAACCGTCGGCAGAGTCTTTCTTGTCACACAGCTGTTTCCTGTCTAATCTAATCTTCGTATTCCGCAGAGGACAGGACCAGACTCTACAGCGTCAAGCAAATGACAACTCTAGCTACATACCACAGTATCCATTCTCATCTGAACCATCAGCGCAGTCCAGCTTCTTGTCACAGACCTGCTTCCACTCGATGCACTGTCCGTTTCCGCAGAGGTAACCGTCTTCGCATTCCGCCAAGGAATGGACCGGATCGAAGTGGTGAGTGGATTTGTTCACTGAAAATAAGGAATATTGTTATTTTTAGATTTAGCTTGTTGTTAAACAATAACAAAATCGCAAGGGAAGCCGACCCCAGCATAGTTTGCAAAATTGGTTAAACAATTCACTCACCCCTGACACAAGCGTCAGACGCCTCGTCAGACCCATCCACGCAGTCCAGGTGTCCGTTGCACCCTCTGTGCGTGGCTTGACAGCTGAGCTGCAAGAGCTAAGTAGTTGAACAAAACACTTACCCCTGACACAAGCGACAGGCGTCTCGTCAGACCCATCCACGCAGTCCAGGTGTCCGTTGCACACTCTGTGCGTGGCTTGACAGCTGAGCTGCAAGAGCTAAGTAGTTGAACAAAACACTTACCCCTGACACAAGCGACAGGCGTCTCGTCAGACCCATCCACGCAGTCCAGGTGTCCGTTGCACACTCTGTGCGTGGCTTGACAGCTGAGCTGCAAGAGCTAAGTAGTTGAACAAAACACTTACCCCTGACACAAGCGACAGGCGTCTCGTCAGACCCATCCACGCAGTCCAGGTGTCCGTTGCACACTCTGTGCGTGGCTTGACAGCTGAGCTGCAAGAGCTAAGTAGTTGAACAAAACACTTACCCCTGACACAAGCGACAGGCGTCTCGTCAGACCCATCCACGCAGTCCAGGTGTCCGTTGCACACTCTGTGCGTGGCTTGACAGCTGAGCTGCAAGAGCTAAGTAGTTGAACAAAACACTTACCCCTGACACAAGCGACAGGCGTCTCGTCAGACCCATCCACGCAGTCCAGGTGTCCGTTGCACACTCTGTGCGTGGCTTGACAGCTGAGCTGCAAGAGCTAAGTAGTTGAACAAAACACTTACCCCTGACACAAGCGACAGGCGTCTCGTCAGACCCATCCACGCAGTCCAGGTGTCCGTTGCACACTCTGTGCGNTTTTTTTTTTCATTTTTAAGGTAAAAGCCTTGTTTAGGTACTACTTTCTGTATTTAAATTTAAATGTTTATATGGTGTAGTATTTTGAACGGAAACATTTCGAATTACAAAGCTAAATGTTTGCACCTAAGGAATATAAATCTGACTTACCAATAATATTATTATTGACGCAAAACTCTCGATTCAGTTCATCCGGGCGTCCTCACTCACATGGTACCATGGTAACGCAAGAGATCGACAGCGATCGACACGTTCACTCACGTTCACACACAAATTGCACAATGAACAAATGACAGGAGCGGGAAACGCGCGCGGCGAGGGAACAGGGACGCATCGAACGTTCGTTCAGAAATGTGTTAGAATTCGTTATATAAAATTATCGATTGTCGGTATTTATCGTTTTTGTTTTCGATATTTATCGTTTTGTCAAAATGGACCGATAACCGATAAATTATCGATTATCGGTTATCGGTTTGCATGCCCTAATCCATATTCGTCTACAATGAAAATGAAATCCAAAAGAAAACTGTCACTGATTGAAGAAGTTTCCAAGTATATCATTCTTTTATACAATATCATTATAATATTTACCAACTAAACCAAAATTTGTAGTGAATTCAATATGATTAAAAACTATATAATATCCAATGTCCCCGAAGCTTTTATAGATGGTTCACCCTTGTTTGATAGAACAACGTTTGATATAATATTACTAAATCGAACAACGTTTAAGAAAATCATCACTTTGTATAATATCGTTTGACAGAATTTTCAGTTCATCGAATATTTATTTGCTATAACAACATTTGCGCTAATGATCAAAAGGTATAATGTTCATTTGATGTAATGTTCAGATGGTATAACCATGTATTTAACACTTTACCAAACCTTAAAATATTCTATGCATGGTCGAGGGTGGGCTTGGTGGTTTATAAAAAAAATAACCACGAAGGGGATGGCGCCATCCCCTTCTAACCTAACCTATCCGAGTCGGGGTGCCCTAAAGTCCAGATTGCATCCAGTTTCTCCTGGTAACAATAGTTGAGGGTGGCAGGTGTATAGGGTATAAAGTATAAAATTAGTGCATTTGAAAATTCGGCGAAATGAAATTAGTTCAAATGAAATTAGTTCAAATAAATAATTACGCTAAATAAAAATTTACCAATGAATTATTCGGTCAAATGAATAATTCTTCGAAATGACTTTATTGCAACTAAAATTCGATTTAGTAATATTATATCAAACGTTGTTCTATCAAACAAGGGTGAACCTTTATAGATGAGCTCCTAACGTGGGTCGTAGGAACACTCACCGTGGTTGGAACTGGGGGCTCGTCACAGTCTTCCTCATCAGAGAAATCGAAGCAATCCTGGTGGCCGTCACATCGTCTCCTCGTTTCTATGCACTCTCTGTTCCTGCACTGATAGAACCCTGGACTGCACGTCATGTTCACTGCAAAGGGTTTGAACCAGGGTACTATACTGATACTGATAATTGAAGCAATTCGTGCGAAATTATTCCCTAACCATTCTAAAATATCAAAAATGCACAACGTTAATGTTCAAGCTCTGCCGGCAGTCCCGGAGGGCAACCCGTTGTTTTTTTTATTTTATTTCACATATAGAAAGTAACCCTATAATATGACCACGCACTTCTGAAACATCCTGTATAAGCAGCGGAAGCTGTAACAAGCTAATGTATTGCTTACCGCAGTTGACTTCATCAGATCCATCGTTGCAGTCCTCATCGCCGTCACACGTCCACGTCTTCAAGATACAGGAGCCTGACGCACACCTGCAGTAAATGTTACAAGTGTGAAAAATGAAATACGCTGGAATACAGTTTGTTTTACGCACGCACAAAACGTTTACTTTCATCGTGCGTCTGTATTTCCTGATTGCTGCAATCTTTGGATATTTGAGTCAAGAGTGAACAGCCGGTCGATTCTGCAAACATGTCGAAATGAAGGCTTGGGTGAAGTGATCTCAAAGTGAGCTGTCATTTCATCTTGATTACATGGATTGACAGCTCACTTCGTGATTACTTCACCCAAGCCTTCACTTCGATATGTTTATAGAATCGACCGGCAGGTTACTTCTAGTCCAGCGTGCTCTATCGTCCATCAGGTGATATCGCAGTCAAACGCGAGCCTGTCAATAATAAAAAAAGGTAAAGCTTGAAAAATTGGAGGTCCAGCTCAATGCAAACTTGTGGCGGTTCGAAGCACTTAGCGAGTTGCTGTGCAGTATCAAATACTGCGCATTAACTTTGAGTCTCTCTGTGGAGGCTTGTTTTATTATGGGCATGATTTAAACTTTGTCTTTATCCCCTTGATCTAGGTAAGACAGGCAGTTGATCCATGAAAACCACCGGAATTCAGCTGCATCCGGTTACTAGAAACCGACCCCAACGTAGTTGGTACGAACCTAGGGAGATTGGTTGACTTACATGAACTCGGTGTCGAAGCAGACATGCCTGGCACACTCCGAGGCCTGCTCATCCGTTCCGTCAGGACAGTCGCGGTGACCGTCGCACAGCTGCGGCCGCGACAGGCAGATCGACGAGTTTGTGCACTCGAACTCATTGTCACTACATATGGTTGAAGGGGCTGGTGGGGAGAAGACGAAGAATTTATTACTATTTCATTCCATGCGTGGGTTTATTTGATACTTTAGTTTAAGGATTGGCATACTCTTCCTTTCCTCTTGTTATTACACACGATTGCCTACATTTCTTTTTAATTCTTTCTTTGGCATTTTTGGTGGATGAAATTCTTTTAGAAATAAGCAGTACTTTTTACATGAGTACCTNATTATTTATTTATTTATTATATACTTATTATACATATGTGTAGGTTTATTCGATACTTTAGTTTTAGGCTTATACTCATCCTTCTTCTCTTGTTCTTACACACGATTGCCTACATTTCTTTTTAATTCTTTCTTTGGCACTTTTGGTGGATGAAATTCTTTTAGAAATAAGCAGTACTTTTTAGAGGCATCTATTAGAGGCATAAAGTTATCTATTACTCTGTTTTTCTGTGTATATGTCACCGGGAAATTGCAGACTCCGTAAGAATGTAACTAATCTTTATTAAATTATAGATTCTCGATATATTATGAAAAAATCGTTTTCTATACAATCAATCCCATCCAAATTCAATATTTTACAATCTTACGGCGTTTGCAATTTTACGTTGACATATATAAATAAGAATATAGAAGGAGATTAATAGTTTAACAGACATGGTAGATCGATTTGTTTACCCCGGGTATTTTTTCATACCCATCCACATTCTTGTACGCTTGCAAAAGCATCGAAATATCGCGAACTCGTTTCAACAAGATTTTAATTCTGAGTCCTCCCTGAGGAATCCCTTAAGTTCTTGTTTTGTTTTGGGACTTTTTAAAAAGGTCATGATTTAAGTAGCGATTATGAATTACGAGGGATAAAGTAGGTAATAGATATTAAAATAAGCTACAGCAACAATTTATTTTTTTGCTCAACATAAAAACGCAGCAGATCATAAAAAGTTTGATAAATGATGAGGAAAAAAAATAAATTATTAATAAATAGGTTTCTATCATATCAAGCTAGAAAGCAGGCAGCACTCACGTTTATTAATTGGTTTAACAGTAGAAGAACACAGCGGATCCCATTTTCTGTTGATGCACAGACCGTGGCAGAAGACCTCTTCGGACGTACAAATGTTTCTAGGATCCACTGAAAAGGTAAAAAAAATTGAAGACAAACAAAGGACTACAAGCTACGCCGTAGCAGTAACAAGCAAGACCATCGCACGAGCTGTGTAAGCTTTAGCACGAGCTGTCTAAGCTGGAGCAAGAACAAGCTACGTCGTAGCACGAGTTGGCTACGCTGTAGCAATAACAAGCTACGCAGTAGCTCATAGCTACGCTGTAGCACGAAGACGCTACGCTGTAGCAAGAACAAGCTACGTCGTAGCTCATAACTACGCTGTAGCACGAAGACGCTACTCTGTAGCAAGAACAAGCTACGTCGTAGCTCATAGCTACGCTGTAGCACGAAGACGCTACGCTGTAGCAAGAACAAGCTACGTCGTAGCTCATAGCTACGCTGTAGCACGAAGACGCTACGCTGTTGCACGAACAAGCTACGATGTAGCAGAATGAGCAACGTTGAAGCAATCACAAGCTGCACTGTAACAACAAAAAGCTACACCATGGCATAAGCTAGCCACGCTTTTGTAAGATACTGCAAACTCTATAGTACGGCGCAGCTAACTATGTACTACACAGTAGCCTGCTCGTACTACGCTTACTCGTATTACGGCGTTCCTTGACACAGTTGCGCTGTGTAGCACAGAACATTTTTGTGCCCCATCCAATAAAATGATTGAAATATAAACTCACCCACACAACCTTCCTCATCTTCAGAATTCGGACAGTCCGTCTTGCCGTCACACCAGTCAGATTTATCCACGCAAATATTGCTCTTATGGCAGAGTATCTCATCCACATCGCACATGGCCAACTTGGTGCATTGGCCGTCCTTCACCAACAAGCCAGGGGGGCACAAACATTTGTAACCCATTTGGAAGTGAATCGGGTTCTCGTGTGGGGTCGCGTGGGGTTCTTGAACGCAGACGTCGGAACAGGGGTTCTTGAGACAGGGGTGGTTCATTAGAGGATCTTTTGGGTCGGGAAGGGGGGTTGTTGCTTGGATTAAGAGTTGTGTGTTGTTTGGGAAGAGAGCTGAAAAATAAGTTAATATTATTGATGACGCGAATGAAGAAAAGCTCATTTACGACACTATTAATTACAGTCCTACAGGCGGCCTCCCGAGGGCGGTCTATCGATCTACCAGACAACTTATGATAGTTATAATTGAAGGGTTCAAATAAGTGAATCGCGTAATTAACGTTCTAATGATATTCCGTAAAACGACCGATTTTGGGTGAAGTTACTGAGTAGCCTCTCTCAAAATTGGTTTTCGATAACCAGGCTACATGTTACAAGATCTACATCTTACCGAGGTCGATCCTGCGTATCTTGTGCGAGCTCTGGTGCAGGTCGGACCAGAAGAGGCGCGAAGTGCGTCTGTCTGTCCAGAACACGTAGGTGTCTGCGATGGCCAGGCTTGTCACCGTTGTTGATAGCTCGCGGTAGTTCTCTCTGCCGGTGCCTGATGGAAATAATAGTGGTGAAGTTAGGTGTCGAATAGTAGTGTCTGTTTGGTAGATTTTTTGAATGTATCAGCCAGGGACTCAAACACATCACAGATCACCAAGTCCTTTAGGCGTGAGCCACTAGCCACAGTGACTCTGATCTTGCCCGATACCGACAGAACCAACAGTGAAAAACAAGAACAAGAAAAGCGCTGAAGCAATTAAGCTTCCGAGTTCCTGGAGAAACAATTCAACTGTCTTAGAATCCACAACCACAACGAAATTAATCAGAAAAGAACAGTGGAGACGTAAATTAAATAGTCCGCAAATTCGGCTGGGTGAACCCAGAGCTAACAGCTTCGCTTCCGTCGTTCGGGATTGAAGAACTTGTCACAAGTTCTTCAATCCCGAACGACGGAAGACAAAAATGACAGAAAACGTGATGGTAGTTCCACCTACCTTCAGGATGTATGTAGTCAATGATGCCGTTGCTTTCGTCCGATATGTACACTTGGTCCATGTGTTGGACATAGCGCAGGCGAACGTGAGGACCTAGAAATATTACATGGCATTACATGGCTTACTCCCACTCTCCTTAGATGAGATAGGCAGATGTGTTATAAGCAGTGATTGGGTAATCGGGCGCTTATATACACAAATTTCTTCCCGTGAAAGAATAATATAGACATTCCTTTAAAAAGCATGTCCGTATTATACTTTCGTGGGAATAAAAGAAAAGTTTAGGTATATTAGCGCCCGATGATCCGATCACTGGTTTTAAGACCTACATTTAAGGGTACTTAATTTTTTACGTGACAAATTATGGGGTATCAAAATAAATGGCTCGAGGAGACGATTCCAAAAATTTTGAAATGAAAAAAGACCTAAATATTTACAAGACCCACTCATATCTTCTTCTGTCTAAAGACGGTACCTTTCAAGTTGTTCATGATGACATGAGTCCTCCCTTCCCCGTCCAGTCCGATGCTGTCGATGTGGATACTATTGTGGATCTCACTCTCCACTACAGCTACCATCATCCTCCTACAGAATTAAATTTATATCACACTTTAGCGGCACTCTACAAAGAAGCAATTAAATAGCGTGCTTACAAGGCGAAAAAGATTGGAAAAGACGATAATGGTTAGGTATTACTCCCAATTTCGCACCACTTTTGAATAGAACTCTTCCGGAAAGTACCTCAATCTGCTGTCCAGATGCTTTCGAAAATATCTCAAATACAGTCAACGGCATGTCTTAACTATTCGATGTTTTCAGCAAACTAGTAAGGGCACTTTTCGTAGTCCACTAGTACCGCGAATCTGAGAACTTCGACCATAAAAACAACGAAATGGGAAGGAAAAGATCCTTCTGTTTGGACTCACCCATAATCCGGCAACACACACATGCTGATAGGAATCTCCTGCTCCTCAAACCGGTGAACCTCAGCGAACTTTTAAGTGCGGAGAGACACAGCTTCTACGATACACACGTTATCTGTGGCGAAGTCAACAAAGAGAGCTTTCTGTTTGGACTAACCCATAGTCCGACAACACACACATGCTGATCGGCACCTCGTGCTCTTCAAACCGGTGCACCACGGCGCGATTCTACGTGCGCAGAAACTCTGCTTCTACAAGACTATGTGGCGTAGTCTACAAGAAGACCCTTCTGTTTGGACTCACCCATAATCCGGCATCACACACATGCTGATCGGCACCTCGTGCTCTTCAAACCGGTGCACCACGGCGCGCTTCTGAGTGCGCAGAAACTCTACTTCTACAAGACTATGTGGCGTAGTCTACAAGAAGACCCTTTTGTTTGGACTCACCCATAATCCGGCATCACACACATGCTGATCGGCACTTCGTGCTCTTCAAACCGGTGCACCACGACGCGCTTTTGAGTGCGGAGAGACACTGCTTCTACGAGGCGGCGGCCCGCGTCCAGAACGTATAGGTTGTCTGTGGCGTAGTCTACAAAGGTAAAGGGGGCTTTTGTAGTCTGGCATAGCATGCAGAAAATTTTACAGTACTGAGAAAAAATATCCTAAATATTGATGCTATCAATTTTGTCTCAAAGAAAACGATAATTATTCAAAAGTATACGGCTATGCCCCACCGGTACATTGGTATCCAAGCTACAAACACAACACGTTTTGGGTATGCTTTCATTATACGTACGGATAAGGAATAGAATTCCTTGCCGGAGTCTGTGTTTCCTGATAGGTACAGCCTGAGGGCCTTTGTCAAGAGTGAATAGGTTCCTTCTAGGCAAGCCTGCTGCTCCCTAGTCGACCTCATTATCACTTTCCATCAGGTGAGATTTAATTAAAAAGTCGCTTGCTTGAACCGGTAAGTTTTAAGTCCCATGTTGGAGGCATGCCCATTGGCCTCCTACCGCAACGGAAGAGGGGTGACTTGATGATGCCTGAGCGTCACGTTAAAAGTCTATAGGTAACGTTTGAGTACCTATGTTCTAAACGTAATGTATAAACTTAATCTAAGGCCTCAGATGAAGTATTTTTTCTCGGTTTATGTAGTTGCTATTTGCGTTCTAATCAAAGTATGTATAAATAAAAAAAACAACGGGTTGCACTCCGGGAGTGCCGACAGACGTGAAAACTTGAACATTATTACGTGAAATTTTGAATAATTTCGCACGAATTGCTTTAATTCTCAGTATACAAGTACTATAATTTATGTGATAAAATACAATATTCATTTATTGCGCTATCGTACACAAACATAACAGTTTTTATTACATTAAAAATTTGAACACTTCAGATCTTTCCCTCCGTCTTACGAATTTTCAATCAGGTCACGTGTCCTGACGCGAGTTTAACATTTTTTACCCATGCCAAAAAGTGCGCAAACCGCTAAAGAAATTTTCACTTCAAAAATAACCCCCCATAATAGCGACGGCTCATAAAAGTGGCCAGTATCTAAACTGGACTTGATAATAAGGTTGTTATGCAATAGATTTTTAGTTCAATATTGAATATTGCGTTAGAGCATAGGATGTGCGTTAAAGAGTTTCTTACCGTAATCCATGTCCACAACATTTTCCATGCCGTTATAGACCAGCGGGTGAGTGATGCCCAGACTGAAGTCGGTCATGTTGATGAAGTTCACCGTCCTTCGCTGACCATCGTACAGGAATAGCGAATCTGAAAGCACAGAAGCCTTGGATAAAATGTTGACGATACTACGCTTCAAGGTAGTCTCATCTGTTGCGGAATTTGTTCGAAAGAGTCACCGCGGCCTTGGAACGCAAAGGGCATTAGGAAGAACACGGATGGGTTTTAGTCAGTATGAATCTGACACTCCCTTCCGCTCCGTCTAGAGCAGAAGAAGTCATTTGATGATTTGCCATCCTTAAAAAAAGGGTTAAAAAAAACCATACAAATTACAATGAACTTTAACAAGCCAATCAAACGTGAAAAAAATGGGTTTACAGACCTAGATCTTGTAGTATGTATCTTTACTATAATACAACAACTATCGGGCAGTTGTCCACCAGACACAACACCCGGAGGATCCTGCCTATTCAATAGAGATTTGCGAAACTTTACACCCTATACTGCATACCTCTATAGTCTACCAAGAGCAACATTTTAGAACACCAACCCAATTTCATCCTAGCCTGTATTCACCGTAAAGGTAAATGGCAGAGGTGTATACTCATCATCATAATTTCAACCGAAAGACATCCACTAGCTAGAGATAAGCCTCCCCAAAGTGTCGCCATGTTCCACCTCGTGGGGGTCCGCGCTAACGCTGCGTCTTCCGGTACGCGGTTGCCACTCCAGAATCTTTCGACCACATGTTCGAGTACGCCCGATGTATATAATATATATGATGTATGTAAAAAAAACTAACTTAATAGGTACTAACTAATAGGTACTAATACTAATACAATATTAGTATTTTGTGGTTTAATTTTAAGTTTGGGTGTGTGACTTAGCTATCGCATTACCTGTAATGGTAGTTTTAAGGCAGTTGAATAAATAAATAAAATAAATAAATGTGATAAGAGCAAAATCTATTCCTAGTGAGAAATTCCTAATGAACAACCTCAATTGGCCGACCTGGGAATCGGACCTAATGCGAGTACGTTCGGTAATCGAGTTATTGACTTCTCGAACAAGGAGGCTATTTTTCAGGCTTCTTATACAACGTGTAACAGAATAAGCGCAATAACTCTTAAGGGGTTACTCATCATTATGAACAACTTTCACTATGGGACCAACACCGAAATCGCGATAAAAAAATCGACAACATTTCTGTGCGCATAACTCAACAAAATGTACTGAACAGCAGATTTTTTTTTTCGCGATTTCTTGTTTGGTCCCGTAGTAAAAGTTGTTCATAATGATGAGTAAAATGACCCCTGTTACATTTTGTATAGTCTTATTTCAAACTACCAACACACCCCGGCTTCGCACGGGTCCAATCGGCATGATTTCTCTGACATCTTCTACAATCATTGTCATATTTCAGTCAATTTACACAAAATCATACGGAATAATGCACTTAAACCATCCTCATGAATCACTTCGTCCATTGGTGAAAACCGTATGAAAATTCGTTTGGTATTTTTGAAGTTTATCGCGTACAACAATTTATAACGGACTTCCAAAAAAAGAAGAGGTTCTTCGGCGGGTACTTTTTTTTTGTTTTTTTTTTTTATGTAAGTATATACAGCTTTAACTCCGAGGCTATGTGATTCTTTTTTCGCTCGATGCGATATACTTGCCATATTCAGTTTGGCCCAGCAGTTTTTTTGTTTTATGAGCATTTTTATATACATATGTAGTGTAGTGAAAATATAATGATTCAGTCTTACCTCTGAACTGATCGTAAGCCATGGCCTGCACACGCCCGATGTCGAAGTGCGTGGCGTGGCACTCCGGGTTGCCGAGCGCGTCGTACTGTATCTTCGTGAACAGCTCTCTTCCCGCAACCACCAGGTACTTGGGGCGGTGGTTGCCGACATCTGTTAACATAAAAACAAGACTATTTAGAACTTTAGAGACGACGCAAAAAGGTACACTTTTCAGTTAGAGAATTCGAAATCTTCGAGCAATCGAGATTCGATGCACACAGAGACGCATAGCATGAGAACACGCATTCGTCAATAGATGCATACAAAGACGAGAGCACTATGTAGCACTGCAATGTTCACTTGTACTTACGACGACACGCGTTGTTGGCGATGTCGATGTCAT
>NDFZ01001233.1:0-13176 GCA_002192655.3 Mamestra configurata | reverse complement strand
TAGGTAACCTACCCAAGTATTCTGTTTTACAAGCACAAACATCGAAAGTCTCTTCCGCTAGTACGCTATGCTATTGTTGTCATACAAAAGTATGCAATTCAATCAAGAGCATGAATAGCTGAGGGCGCCTGCGCCGAGTGTGACGCCGCAGATGCTGTGCGAGTGTGTCCGTGTGCTGCTCTTCGGAGTCAATGATTGCGCGTCGTACACAGCGTCGGTGTGTGCGTGCGCGCAGGTGAGATGGCACGCCAGAGTGGGACGCCGCGCGCGAGCCTCCGCGCAGGTAGCGCCGCGGCAGTCCGAGACATGCGCCCCGCGCGCCCGCGTCGTACCGTCGACATACGGACACGCATAACCTGCTTTTTGAAAACAACATCACATAAACGTACGAAACAAACGTCCATCTCATCTAAACTCTGACAAGAAACAGTTCACAGTGCTCCCAAACAGTGTCTGACAAGTGCTTTTCATGAACACAAAGAACCACGGTTGAGTTAATTGCGCGAATGCCACGCTCTACAGCCTACGCAGCCGGCGGCGTTCCCCACCTCTGTTCATTCAAGGACCAATCGTTGAACTCATGCCGTCTCGTCTTTCGCATCTACGTGATCTGCAAGATTTGGAAATGAGCTCCAAAACAAAGCGATGTATTGACTGAGCTGGTGACCAAGAACGGTTCCAACGACAATGTCAATCAACCAGAACGCAGGCCAATTTAATAAACAAAAGCAACAACTAGGTAAACAGGGCCCGGAACCGGTCAACTTTCCACCGCGTTATCATCCGCCTCCGCTAGCTGCGAGCGGGCCCAAACTAGCCACTGTCGACCCGTCCGCCAAGGAGTACAAACCACCATACGCAGGTAAATCTATCGATCCTAGCAAGTCGCAGTACCCCTTAGCTGCGCATGGTGCTGTTCCGGGCTCATACAGTGGAGGATCTATTCATTTTTTGAAATATCCCCAAAGTTATCCTCCGGGGTATCCCCAAGCATCGGGAGCACTTCAGCGTATGCCACGGCCATCCGAAGTAGTGACAAAAGCTGTTGTGCACGAACCGGTAGAGCCAACTGCACGAGCGAGAAGTGCAGACGACATCCAGCGAGCGCAGCGTAACATTGAAGAAGAACAGATTCATAGAAGATCAGCTGACATGCTCAAGTTTACTAAACGTGTAGAGCCAGAGGGACCTCGAGGATCAACTGATCAGAAAAGACAGATTCAAGCGCTCTTAGCTCAGATAAAAGCGCTGAAAGAAGCAAATCGCCGATTAAGCGAGGATAACCAGGAACTTCGAGATTTGTGTTGTTTCTTAGACGATGATCGACAGAAGGGTAGAAAACTAGCGCGAGAATGGCAAAGATTTGGAAGATACACAGCATCCGTTATGCGACAGGAAGTATCTGCATACCAGAACAAATTGAGGCAGTTAGATGACAAACAGCAAGAATTAATTCGTGATAATTTAGAGTTGAAGGAATTGTGTTTGTACTTAGACGAAGAACGTGAGAGAAGTACGTGTAGCAATTGTGGCCGAGCAGCAGGAAGAGAGCGAGACGACGGTGACGGCAGCAGTAGCGGGACAAATGCAGAGGAAGGCATGCGAACTGCGCCGGCGATACCAATCACACATCCGCAGCTTGCAGAACGAACAGTACAATATGTTAAAGACTTAGAGCAAAAAGTTCGGCGATTAGAGGCAGAGAAAGGACTTGGAAATGGAGGAAACGAACGCCCTGAAGCTGTGGTACGCGCTTTACAGGTTTTGGAAGTGAGAGAACGCGTGGAACGTGAACGAAGAAGGCCAGCCCCAGACCTAGATTCTGGAGAACAGGCTCTAGTGCGCGAAATGTGCAATGTGGTGTGGGGCAAGCTAGAGGATGCGCCGCCACAAGCCCCACCACGCTAGCACTACATAAACAATAAACAGTTAAAGTTTCCTAGTTTAGTGTCAAAGTGGGTTCGATCGAAGGAGGTGAACGAGTAAATAAAAAGTTGTTCAAAATAAACGCAGATGGAATCCGACTTGATTGAGGTCGTCGGTCCGCTGTCTCGTGACCTAAAGAGCAGGAACTGTGTCGACCTTATAAATATAAAAGTAACTGAATTTAGTTAGCGTAAGGGCCTTAGAGTCGAGTGTGATGTTAGTGATGTATTACTTGCCACGACAAAACAGTGTAGCGGGAAACCGAAAAGTACAAAATTACTTTATGAGTTGTAACTGTAGGTCTTTAGATTTAGGGACTTTTTAATTATTTCCCTCTTGCTTTCTTACATTGTTATTAATAATTATTAATTTTATGTAAAATATTTGAAAAATTGGTTAATTATGAGGCTATACATTTATCTGTGATTTTCCTGTGAGCTGGAATATTGCTAAAAGATTCCTTAATGACACTGGTCCATAGAATTTTTACGTGGCTTAACTATTTTTATTATTCTAATCGTGGAAACTGCATTTAAAATGTATTTTACCTGACTAATTGTTGAATTCACTCTCTTATTTGCTTGTGCTCTGAACCTGAACTTGTAACTATGATCGCCTGAGTCTAGTCAGCCTTTGATTCACACGGTTTCATGTTCTACATAGTTATCCCAGCTCACTTAACTCGTTCCATTTGCATAGCTTGCTTCAGTTTTGACTATAATGTGTTATTAATTTATTCAGATATGGGTGTGTGAGAAATAAAGCTATTTCTGTTTATTTTTATTATTTTACTTCTTGGCGGAGTTTTCTTACCTACTTGAAACATAAGACCTATTTACTGTTATTTTGCAACTGGTTACTGTTTTATTTTTCCATTATGATTACATGTCACATCACATAACACGTTTCGAATGTCAATTACCGGACAATAATGTTTTGAAATTGTATTTGTAATCAAATCAAATAAACAATAACTATGGCAGAGGTAAAAGGCGAAAGAGGAGAGGATGTTGATACCATCGGGGTAACTTAATATCTTCTTAAAAAATTCTAAAACATTATTTACAAAATTAACAAGGAAGAACACGGATTTACACCGTATACATACCTACACGCATTCTACCTACTGTATTGAAGTACATAAAATAATTACTTTATAGAAATAAATATTCCACAAGACTGCGGTTTTGCTTGGTACTCGATACTTACAGGTACCTACTCGATAGATACAAACTTTTATATTTGTTTCATTTTTTACAAGCGATTCCAGTTTTACATCATTATCATTTGCCCTTTCCTCACCACGTTGGAGTAAGGCTTTCAGTCTAACCGGAAACGATTCAAGTTTTTATTTACAACAAAAACAAATAAGTATATGTATATATAGTGGTCCATAACACCTAACGAACTGAATTCCTTAGATCTATGTAGGAAAGAGGAACCCTCAAGGCGACAGGCACGGGGAGGGCTGGGCCGTCCTTCCGAATGGAGACTACTACACAGGTTGCTACTGCCGCGGTCAGAGGAACGGGAAAGGCTTGTACGTGTTCAAGAATGGAGCTCGGTATGAAGGTATGCAACACCACTCCAGACGAAAATTGTCAAAGCGCCGCAGTAGGTTTATTTAAATTATTTAGCTTTTCACTCTACTGTAAAGTTAGTCAAAATGACTTAAGCAGTGTTGTTTGCTAAGGTAGACGTGTAGGAGGGGTCAAATTGGTATCGAAATGAGATAGGTGTTGTGACAATCTTGAACAGTTTTTGTCAAAGTTAGCAGTTTGGAATCTTTTGTAAGATATTCCTAAAGCAATTTTATCCACACGAACAGCAAAGATGTGCTGAATAAATCCCGCTGGACACACTACGTGAAATAGGACACTTTTAAGTATAAAATGTTTGTTGCTTCTAGGGGAATGGCGCAAAGCCATGAAGTACGGAGTGGGTCGCATGGTGTATCCAGACGGCTCTCATTACGAGGGAGACTGGAGGCACGACGTCAAGCAAGGGTTCGGAGCTTACTACTACCCCAACGGCGACATTTACGAGGGCGCTTGGTTCAAAGGCAAACGACACGGCCTAGGAACCTACTTCTTCGCTGAGTACCAAATCAAATTCATGGGAACATGGGTTGAAGGGACGATCCAAGGTCCCGGACAAATTATCTACCCCCGTTACCGTTATCACGGCTCCTGGTTGAAGGGCAAGCCGAAGGGCCCGGGGTGCTTCGTCTTCGATACCAATTGTATGCAACATGGGTTCTATTTGCTTATCAAGGACCCAGCCAGTGAGGAATTCGGAGAGGGCGAGGAGGAGAAAGAAGAAAAAGAAGTTAAGGAAGAGAGATTAGAGGAAGAGTCAATTGAGTTTGATGAGACAGCAGGTATGAATAGATACTGGTACATTTTGCAAGATAGTATGAAGGACGGGAAATACCTAAATAAATTCTTGTTCCTACAAGGGCAGGTCGATAGTTTGAAATATAAAAGTTGGTGAATTAGAGTGGGTTTTAAATATTATTGTCACTACCGATTTGGTAGCAGTAGGTATAATAATATTTATGCAAATCTAATGCAAGCACGTTTATACAAGTCTAATTTTTTATTGAGGTCGTCGTCCGCGAGAGACCTCGAACTGATATAATTTTAGACAAACGGGATTTAATAAGTTGTGTCTGCAAATGCACGATTTAAAAAGTAAAAAAATGCATTAACCTCTCAAGATCTGCCTACTCCCAAGAGTCCCAACCAGAAGATAAAATTCATCGTAGATATCTCCTTCTACTAACTATTACTATTATATTACTTCTATCAACTAACGATAGAATAATGTCTCGAAGGTCCCCGAAACAAAATATGGACTTTTGGCAGTGGAGTTTTCCTCCGGAAGACTATGATGTATCCGGCGTAGGTATTCCAGCCCAAATGTTCTAGTTGGGTGATCCCCAGATTTGGATTTCTGCCCGAGGACGCATGAAGAATTGCTCAAGCAATTCAGCGCCCCGGCTAAAGGTAGCTGCAGAGCCCCGCATGATTTTGGACAGCTAGTCTGACAGGCCCTCCGCCGGTCTCAGGGCCATTCCATGAAGGTATTCACACGAAAAAAAAAGGGTTGGGTATCTCTGGTTTCATGGTAAATAAATACTGCTTGCACGATTGTGTGTAGTCAGTATTGTCCCTATCTGCCACTTGTAGTTGGCTCGCTAGTTGCGTAGTTCTAATGTAACCATATAGATGTCGCTACTGACTTAAAGTTGAGGGAGTTGGTAGTCAGTAGTTCCAACCAACTCATTACTTCTTGGTCGCCATTTCACGGCACGCGCCTGTATTGTTTTATTCGAAGGGTTAAGCAGAGATACAAACATTACACCCACATTGTGCTTTCCATTCTAATTTATGAACCCTCCCCACTAACCAACCGATAATCTCTTTTATGGATCCTATCATAAAACCATAATTACATTTGTCCTTACCTTGCAGGCAAGATCTCAACATGGCGAGCACGGAACGTCACAGCTTACATCGCAGAGTTCTTGCCCAATGAGCCAGTTCCTTTGCCAGTCTGTGACTCGGTGCCTTCTTTCACGGACGAGAGCTGTATCATCACCGACGACCTACAGTTCGAACTGCCGTCAGTCGTGCCTGAGGATGAAGGTGGAGACGACAACGACTCCTGGCTGTTGCATCGCCAGCAGTTCCTTGAGGAGGCCGAGAAAGAATGAATGTTTATTATATAGATTTTATGTTTTAATGATTGTTTTAAGTTTTGTAGTACTAGTGAATGTAAGGTGTTTTATCTATTATGTTTTGGTTGATTAAATTGATTTAAATGTGTCAAGAGCTGTTCCATTAGTTAATAATGTTGTTCTTGTGTTAGTTTTTGCTTTTGCGCTTTGCACAAGTGCAGATAAGAGATGATGACTGATAGAGATACCTAGCAAAAGCAACATTCCAAATAATGCTTCATGCCAAAATCTCAAAAATAAAAGAGCCTCAATCCTCTTACCTTCCTCACACGAAAAAAAAATATCCTGTGTATGATATCAAATAAGAAAACAAAGTTTAGTCTTAGATTATTTATTTTAAATAGCAAAATAAAATAATTACTTCTACATTACTTCAACTTATTTTCTTGAGAACTTCATCGAGGACATTATGTGATTATCATTTAGATATATCAAGGCTCAATATATGTACACTGCTGTATCATAAGACTATGTAAATGTAATAACATGCATAAAGTTATTATCTAAAACTTGTTTGTTTTTCAGTTCTGTAGTCTATGTCAACAATAATTCTCTCTATGGTTTAGAATTGGAAGCGGTTCCAAACTCCAATTAAAACACGTAATGTGTACATAGCTAGCAGCCATGGTAACTTGAGCAAGTAATTGACTAGCAAAAATGCTATTTAGTAGTTTGTAACTTAGTTTAACCAAGATCTTTTTGCTGGGGAGCAAAATTAACATGACAACTAATATTTTCGTAACAATTGTCTGGATTCCTTTAACTAATTTCTAATATATGTAGGAAAATTCTATTATTGCCATGTTTAAATAAGCAGGAAAGTTTTCGTCACAATGATAAGAAACAAAATTTGTAACCTACTACAGTATGCATATTATTACTGGACAGCATACTTGTGCTGTACTACTTACAACTACAGAATATTATGGTTGAGGGTTCGGTGGAGGGTTGTTGTTGGCAGAGGTGTTGCTCTCGAAAGTACTCTTATTCTTCAGTAAGTATGCAGCTAAGTAGTTGATCGGGTCTGGAGGTCTCTCCTTAGCCAGGGCAGAGAGACCTTGCAACAGTATTGGCACTACTGTCTGGTCGAGGTACTGACGTGTAGGAAGCGCGTTTAGGTCAATCCTGGATTTTCGATTGGCGTTCGACTCATTTTCCTTTTCCATTGATATTATTTTCTGAAAATACAAAAAATGTGCTTGTAATGTTGAGTGTTGGTTACAAGTACGTTGCTATGAATCGGTTTTACATGTTAGGATATCGGAGTGTTATGGTTACTGTTTTAAAACAATAGCAGTATAAGTCGGAGCGATCGTACTAACCCTTACGGATTCAGGTATCTTGGACGGCGGTTGCTCTTCCTTGGAGGCTTGCTGGGCTTGTAATGAAGTCTCTGACATCGGTTGCAACTATCAAATTATCATCCAACTTGTCTAATTACTCTCTTTTTTATATTTCGAGACGTTTAAATAAAACACATACGGTAGACACGAAAATTATTGAGTTGAAAATTGAAATGTTTATTTTCAGAATGAAATGTCAAATTTTACAGACTATNGTAGACACGAAAATTATTGAGTTGAAAATTGAAATGTTTATTTTCAGAATGAAATGTCAAATTTTTATTACAGACAGACTACCAAGCGTTTCGCTATTGGTTTAGATAAGAGTCTTTTAGCATTGGCACATTTTTTTTTACTTTTATTAGAACATGTGATGAAATAAATAAATGTAGATAGTGAAACCGGAATTGAATGCCAGAGCATAAATAACGCATCGGTGTACCCCCGACTCCAAGCCACAAATTTACCGTAATTTTTGTCACATTTTTGTAACATTAGGCGTACAGGGCACGCGCTCGCTTGTCACGTAAATGTGACAATAACGTTCAAAATTACATATGAAAATTTTATCTACCACAGGTGTGAAGGTTGACAAAAAATATAGGAGCGCTCGTAACGGTACAATTCGGTTCGGAATCGGAACACAAGGCATAAGCAAGGTAATGCCACAAGGATCAGTAGCATTATGAGTATGTGGGGTGACACCACGTTATCCGCACAGGTGTGTCACCCATGCTAATTACGCCATTGACAAGGCAATCTAGGTTTATACTAAGTATAAACCTAGATTGCCTTGTCAATTGTGAATGGGTGGAATGCAGTAGATAAGTCTTATCTACTGCATTCAATATAATTTAAGATTCTAAAACTCTCCTCTGTTACAGCAAACATGTTCTCCTAGTAACCTAAGATCCCAGAGCCCCCTGAGAGAAATAGGTATAATAAGGTGTGAGGGTTTTGGAATCTTGGACTATAGGCTTTAGTTGTTTCTGCGGCGAGTTCAGCGTGGACGACACGGTTAGCGCAGTGGTTGAGCGATTGGCTGCTGCGCTGCGTGTCGCGGGTTCGATTCCCGCACGGAACAGATATTTGTATGGTCTACAGATAGCTTCTCCGGGTCTGGCTGTTTTTGTATGTTTGTAAACGCACCCACGATACAGGAGAAATCCCTAGTGTAGGGCAACGTTTAAAAAAACAAAAATTGACCCCAACAAGTCGACTCTTACATGGGAACAATTTTTATTTCAGCCATACCTGGTTTTGAAAACCCAGCCCGGACTTCTTCCAAACTAGGTCAAATCCGGGGAAACCGGGACGGATGGCAACCATTACCAAATCCTAAAGTTAACATTAATGAGATAATGACGTTCGAAAATCACCAATTTATCAGTGACTTATTCATGCCCAGTTTCTGAGATAGGTACTTACTACCTACTTTATCGGTCGTTTATCTGTTAACCGCTAAACCACCAATGGCGTTAAAAATAGTGTTAACGGACAGTTAAACGACCGACAAATACCTCAGAAACCGGGTATCACTTCTCTAAATGTAAGGCTACCTACTACTTCCCGATGACGAACTTCCTTCCTACCTACCTACTACTTCAGTTGCTTAAACACACACCGGAATCTTGAAGAGTGAGCAGATTACTTTTAGCCAAGCGTGCTCCATCGTCGCCTTCCATCATGTGAGATTGTGGTCAAACGTTACATTGAAAATCATTAACAAAAAAAAACGTTGCTTAATAGTTCACACTATGCTTGAAAAGATAAACACTGACTAAATTGCACCTTAGCGTCTAGATTCAAAATTGTAGGAAAAACTTGCAGAACTAACTGGTAAAGAACTTGCATGTCAGGGGTACCTACCTAATGAGTTCTTCGAAAGAAATTGGTAAACAGTAGATCTCACTCCTTTTATAAATCAGACGTTATAGAGAACTAGGATATATTCAATGCTGGGGTTTACAAGAATGCATATTTCTGCACTCATGACAGCCGCATGGATGGATCTTCAAACTGCCGAGGTCGTTCTGTAGATAGGAGACCGTCCTAACCTTTTGAACGCTTTCGTCACGTATACATGACAAGCAAGCACGTGTCCTGTAGGTACGTCAAGTCGCAAAACGTCACAAATATGTGACAAAAAGTAGGTACGGCGAATTTCTGGCTTGGCGTCGGGTGCACGCCAATGTGTTTATGCTCTGGCGTTCAAAAGGTTAAACATACCGAGACTTTTCTGTGCCTCTCTTAATCTTGACAAGAAGTACCGTGTTATCCAGTTGGTATGTTGAGCTCCACGTAAAATACTGGTATTCAGCTGAATCCAGTTTGACTTGAAGGTGACCTCAATATGGTTGGGAAAAGGCTAGGCAGGTGATATATATTCTTCTCATGGCTGGTGTGACATTTCTAACCAATGTAAAGCATCTTTAAGATGTTTGTTTTTGTCCCAGTGAAACTGTTATGGTTACTTATGGGGTTCCATTATAGGACGATCACGTCTTGCATGATATGTCACAGCATTTTGCAAACAACTCAACCTTGAGGAACATTATTGCCGAGTGTATTTCTCGGATGCGGAATGGACGACTTCCAAAAGACTGTAAGATTAGGTACCTAAAACAATGGTTTCCTAAAATAATCAAAGATCAATAACTGCAACACTTTATTTACAAGAGTTTTATTATAACTTAATAAATACAATGAAATTGTTCAATCAACATTGTTAGAGAAAAAAACTCGTGAACCACACTTTACGTCAACGCTGGGATTGCCATAACGAATAACTAAAATGATTATATCGGATTTGCTGTTTCCATTTTCAGTAGCCCACAGCTGGACATTGGCTTTCAAGAAATCTCAAAAAGCCTAGTTTTTTTTAGAATGGCAACCCAGACTTGCAGTCGAACCCTTATCAGTCCTTGGTTCTAATACTATGACACTGAACACGTTCTTCACTATTCGAGTACAGATTCAATCAAGCTAAACACCATACTTGACTTCATGCAGCCGTCAACTGGTGCACGCACACATCACTCTCAACCATGATATTTATAAGACTCTCTTATTAAAAACTAGCAGCAAACATTATGTCATCGTTAACGTCACATAGTTATATAGCTTTGGCTGGCTACAGTGAGCATTGCAAATACAGCACACCATCGTTTTTTTCATAGCAACAACTTGACGTGTGGTTGTAGAATATGACTTATGAGTAACGTTACTTTTGCACAAACAAAAATCAACCATAAAGCTAGCACATAAAGGTGTTTTTAATGCCAAATTTTTACGACTGATGTACGGTCAAGAGACTGTATGTGGCCAATGACGTTAAAAAAAGACTTCATGGTGTGTTCCTCGAAATTCAAATTCAGTCAGCGATCTTTAATGCTCCCATAGACATGCAATGTGAACACAATTTTTCACAGAAACTGTCCTACGGGTAATATATCCGTAGAACAATTACTCGTCACATGTGTGTGTGCTGTTGACGGATGTGGGAAGTGAAGTGTGTTATGCTGATGGGGTGGCTATGTCCGAAGGTAGTGCGGCGGTGGAGGCGGCGGCGGCGCGGGACGCAGGCGGGGTCCTCGCTCCAGCTGCCGCCGCCACGACGCCATGGCTTCGCTCAGCGTCCACAGCTCGGACAGGAGAGATAGGTCCAGCTGCCGTAGACTCGCCTGGAACATTCGAATTTGATCATCAGTTAAAAAGTTCATCTTGAGCAAGGGAAGTCGGGTCAGCCTAGTCTGAGTTGGTCAATAGTCATGGTAAAGGCGACAATCTCATGGAAGAGAAAATCAATTCGATGTTGAATACAAGACACATGTTCGACACCAATTCACGTTATCTCAAGCTTAACAAGTTCCAACTAAAATAATGAAAGTAAAAGGAAGTGAATTCAAACAGGAAAAGCAATTACGCCAAAAACATAAATATGGGAATTCATGTATCAACAGTTAACTTAATTTCTCGAGAGTACCGAGAGTCGGTCAGAGAAAGTAAAGAAATTATCAGGATCCTAGTTTACATACGAAGGGGCGTGCGCGGTGCACGTTAAGATAAACTTAAAATAAAGCTAAAAATCGAGACGGCAATGGCAGCTGAATTTCAACATTTTAAACAAGAACTAACTGCTCCGCGTTCAATTTAGCCGTTTATTACCATGACCTGATAAACAGGTATGTTATTTAAATATACTCTAGAATCCAGTTAATGTAAACATTAGTTAATATCGAACCGCTGAGCCTACTGCCTTCATCGTAACACGTGGGCCGGTTTATTCATTCAGTAGATGATTAATCAAGGGTTTTATTGATTTTAACTTCTGGAACGAATTTTGTTCGATAACAGTTTGCAAGTTGATGATGAAGTCAATTTTGTACGGTGTCTAGGGAATGAAGCTACAGTTAAAATAAATACTATAAGCAATAGCAATTTCCATGACAAATTAACGACAACAGTGCTCGAAGCGACCTTCCGCGAGCGTTCTGGTCGATTGCGTTAGATAGGAATGCAGCGCGATCACGACTGTATGTGGGACGCAGAAATAACCGAACAACTTATTGATATTAGCTACACAACGCCGACACATTCGCGACGCACGCGGATCTGGACGACATGCGACAGGTCTATCTAGATCCGAACTAGGTGAATAGGCTCTACCTCGTCCGTAACATTTTCATATAAAAACGATCTCATAAAATATATTTAGGTCATATCGAACAGTTTCTGCTTAGCCGTTAGATTCTTCCTTTTTATTGATAAATCGCTAAAACTATAAATGTGAAGACATTTATACTTTTGCTGGCACACTTTAAGCGTTGCCAAGTTTAATTGAAAGATAATATATCAGATAATAAATTGTTACCGAAGAACCCAGGTGGGCTGTAAAAATAATTTGGTCAAATGGGGTATTCTTCACCCAACCCAAACGCAGTACCAGTGCAGAGCCTCTTCGTAGGATATGCATCACCTTCTTAATTGCCCGTCGTGCACAACCGCCTGCACCATCCATGATTTGAACGAGGCTAATGATAGAGCTATACAGGTTGCTCAATACTGGTCGGTCAAAATTTGATGTGATTCAATCGAGACGAAAAGAAGAAAGAAGAAGACCGAAGTCAGGGGTCAATTGATCTTCTCGACGCTATAAAACGCACTTACCTAACTGAAATTAAGCCAGAAAGTCGAAGCTATGTAAGAACTATGTAAGAAGAAATGAATTTTGATTTTAGTAACGTAATAAAATTGAGCGCAACACACAATACAAAGATGTTACAGCGATTATTCAATGGACAATTAAGTCACTGATCAAAGCGAAGCATTCAAGGAGATTAAGAGAAAGAAATGCAATGAATCATTGCATGAAATTCAATGCAGCACGAGAGAAAATTAACGTCGCTGGCATTCCCGTAGACAATGTTTCGGAAAAGAGGGAAAGTGCCTATTGAGTCCACGCTTCGCTGGAGACGCAACATGGAGGCTGTCCCGTCAGGCTAATTAGCATGCATTCGCCAGCTCCAATCATACACAGACGAGATGATAGGCATGAAGAGAAACTTGATTGCTACTTAATTTAACAACAAGAAAATTGATCACAAGATTCTTTCCTTTATAAGGTATAATTCAATAAATTCTACGATGACGTGATTGAGTTATAAAACAGCAACAATTTCACTCGTGCATAAGACACTTTTACACAACGACAGATTTAGAGAGGTTGGAATAAATTGATATTTGTCCTCAACAAGTGTATGAATGCCTGGAACCAATTTCAACCACTTTGTATTCAGATTGTAAAGTGCTCGACAAGTGGCACAATGGAATGTAATTCGGTATAGAAAATAAATATCTCTACAAAACAAAATGCCCGAAAATTATTAGGTCGCGGAAATTATTTCACTGATGTTAGTGTAATATGCCAGTTGCGCGAAGGAAGAAAAACATGTTCTTTTGAAAGAAATTATAAATGTGCGCGTTGTGGAGACATGTAGTTGAAATGTACTGTAAACATTTGCATCTGCCAGCTTTGCCAAATGGTTTTCATGTTAATGGATCAAATAAACAGAATGAAGGTTAAATAATTATGCCAGCTCAAAGAAAACAAACGATTTTATGTGATGGATGAATAACGTTTGTAATTGATGACTTTCTAGCAAT